>SNQJ01S0006995.1:95944-121206 GCA_010110895.2 Picea sitchensis | reverse complement strand
AACATTTCTTACCACTATCACCGTAGGAGGAGCCTGGTGGAAAATGAATATTTGAATCCCCTCTGTAGTTAATCTTGGCGTAAGAGTAGTTGTTAATGGCTATGACCTATCGACACCACCAGAAAAAGAACTCATCATTGTAGGGGGTTGACAACCTACCACCTCCTAACCACCTCATCACGTCGGTCCATAGTGACATGGTTGGATCACGTTTACTCCTCCATCGATGTTGTGGGAATCCCTTTGTTCCATCGCAGAACTACATCTGCATAACAAATCAATTGTTAATACTTGATACCATACACAAATATTTGCGTTTTTTATTCTTTTTAAATATATATATATATATATATTAAACATTTCTTACCACTATCACCGTAGGAGGATCCTGGTGGAAAATGAATATTTGGATCCCCTCTGTAGTTAATCTTGGCGTAAGAGTAGTTGTTAATGGCTATGACCTATCGACACCACCAAAAAAAGAACTCATCATTGTAGGGGGTTGACAACCTACCACCTCCTAACCACCTCATCACGTCGGTCCATAGTGACATGGTTGGATCACGTTTTCCATGTGGATTAATATCTACTCTAGGGCTCAATCATGGAACTCGCTCAAGAAAAAACTACAAAGAATAGATGCAAATCAAAAATTTCTCTTTTTCCCTTATTTGCAATCATTCAACTACCTTTTCATGTTAGCCAACAGTGAGTTACACCAGTCATAAACAGTGGGTCATAAACACTCCATTGCATAGGACATGAGTGGCCTTAATTCCTAGTGCAATGAGGCCGACCCTGAAATCTGTGTAAGTACAAGAATAACAATATTTAAGCTCAGGTTCTCGATTTCCCTAATTGGTATTTGGCTCCCTACTTTATCTATGCCTGAAACACAATGGGTGGAAATGTACTCCTCCATATTCATACCACCCCCAACCCCTCGGGCCTTGAGATGCACTACCTCGCCTCAACGAGACAATCATATGATAAAATATATGTCATCCACTTCAATCCTCAATGGTTGACCATTGAGGTTGAATTCCTCTATCTCTGGATCCTAGTAGTTTACTAGAAACTGGAGTAACTTCACTTGATCCCTCATCCCTTTGAGAGCCCAAAATTTGTGAAGGCCACATATTTTTAAATCTTGTTAGGCCCTTGCATCCTTTCCCACTACTACATCTATCTCTTCATGCTACCTCTCCCTCCATTCAATCACCATTCTACAAAAGAAAAGCCATTCTTTGAGTTAAATCCTTTCAAAAATGTGTTCACAGACTTGTACATGGTCTAACATGGTAACATTCACGTATAGGGATGCATATATGCGGGAATGATTTTCTTTTCCCTCATATATGAGGGCGTATATGCGACCCAATGAACTATCATTCACGTATTCCCTAATTTACATATTATGCCCTCTAATTCTCAAACAATGGGGCCTAAAATTGAAATTAAAACCATTGAAATTGAAGTAGAGGGGATGGGCACTTACTTGGTCCAGATGGTTGTTGATTTCTTTGATTGTAGCTCCCACAATCGACACTTGAATATCGTGGGAAAATTGGCCTAAAATGCACTATGTCGGTGAAAAACCTCAAATGGTATGGTAAAATGGTCTATTTTTACTATTAGTAGAAATTGTTTTACCCACTTCATATAGTTTGTGCTAATTTTTGACCTTATGGACTAATAGTGCAGTGGAAAGAATTGGTTTTTTGTGGTTTTGTCCAGGATTTGTTTTTTTGGTTTCCAACATTATACTTCCCATTCATGCCTTCGACAGGTATATTCTTTCACCGTCATGTAGGATAGGTTGTCACTCCATTTTTTCACTCTTGCATCATCCTATGACCATGATCCATACACCCTAGGTACAAACTCATTTATTAGCAACACCAAACCTTCTTACTGCTACTAGAAGTGTCGTTATTAAGTGGTAGAGGCTTACCAAACCTAGGTTCCCTAGTTAGAACCTTTGTGTTATTTGGTGCCCATGCAGAAGTTATTCCAAAGGACCAAGAGTTCCTTATAATTTCAATATGACTTTGTGTTCAAAACCCACATTATTTTTTTTTTGTATGTTAATTTGTGCGGGACCTGTTGGCTACGCGATTAACCTGTGGCTTGAGAAACCGTGACTCAGGGGCATCTAAGCTGTCAAAATCACCCGGGGATCGCACCCGACCTGAGCCACACCAACCCTTAACATGGTTGGATTTTTTGTCCCCACAGGTTTCGAACYGGTGACTTTAACAACACGGAGTGGATTAACAACACACTCCATCACCGACTGTCCTACACCTCGGGGACTTCAAAACCCACATTATTACTCACAATAATTCTGACCTTTGCCTATGGGACTCCCCCCGAGTCTTAGTTAATATATTTTCTGACTCTCTAAAAAATGAAAATATTGTTGAGTGAAATTTCATCTTTCAAACTCATTAAATGGATTTGAAAGGATGTCTATTTGGTGTAAGTTTAACCCTTTTTCAAAATAGGTAGACTACTTATGAAAAATGAATACTCTAGTCAAGGTTGGCTAGAAGAGTTCTCCTGGGTATTATTTTATACTTTTTTGGGCCTAGGGAACCAAATCTATAAAAAAGGACATTATTTGGAGTTAAGTTGTAATCGCATTCCATCATCCTTCTTGCAGTATCAAGCCGATTTCCGGTTCCCTCTTTCTTGTTATAAGCCTCTTACCTCAACAATTTGCATCACTAGCTAAGCATAGACTTTTTTATATCCTTTGCAGCTTGACACCCTGTACCCTAAGAGGAAAACTCCCCTCGAGTTTCCATGCCTCACATACAATTCCTTTCATTCAACATAGGTATGTTCCACTATTTGGAGCTAGTTTCTTTCTCGCGACACTCGTTTTCTCTCCTGTATCATATAATTTCTTTGCCTATGAAAAAACAAAAAGACGGGCATGAAAAGAAGATTATCTCATATCGGCAATAGTCATGTCTACTTTGAATAGAGCACAAAATTTTGAGTCCATTTTCATCCAAATTTTGGGTTTAGCATGGCCTTAGGAAGATGAGCTCGTTACTTAGACTTTACTCCAACTAGTTATTCATCTTATCCCTATGGAGAGTTCGTTGATGCCTCCTGCATCAAGAATTTTTATCATCAATTCTATTCTTCTTGAGTTATCCATATGTCTCATGCTATTTCTCAAAGGATGTTTGTAAGCCTATGTCGGTCATTTCTCATAATTCTTGACTTTGCATGTTGGCCATAACCTCAATGTACCTCAAAGTCACATGAAGTTGTAGTCCAATCATGCACCCTAGTCCAAATTTTATTATGGGTAGTGTTAGCACTCTGTAAATTCATTTGGATGAGAAAACAAATGACAGAGTTAACCTGCAAACTAACTTTAAGGTTGGAAAATAGCCTTTCCAAACTAGAGAGGCTCTCTCTTTGAGACTTAGTCTCTAATGGATAATAACTTTGAATCACTAGCTAGATTGATGCATTTGTGGGGTATTTATGGTTTCACAGGCAAGGAAATACAAAACCTTAGGCCATGGAGTCAATTTCTTGAAAGAGAGAGAAGTAAATGAATTGGTTAATGAAACTTTGAGAGGATAGGAAATGATCTTTCATTTCAAATGTCATTGTGTGTGGTGAAAGAAAGGTTGCATTAAGCAACTCAGAGCACCATTAAAGATGAATTCTAAATTACTTGGAAGAAAACATAGGAGTTTAAATGGAAAAGTCTAGAGCATTGCACGGTGAATTCTAGACTTGTTAAACATTCCAATTTAAACAAAGTAAAGACATGAATATATAGATAACATGAAGTACATACAAAGAAGAGATCACAATACATCAGACCACCACCATTAGAATATTTTCTTCAAAGCCTCAGGACTTCTGCATTATATTTCAATCAGTTTCCAATATTACATTCAATTGTCTACTATCTACACTACTTTGCCAACCAACCTTGCTTACATTGAAGAGATACAATATATAGAGAAAACTGCGCCCCTTGGGCTACCGTGCCTTGAATTACTTCTCTTATAATTTTGGTTCCGATTATTCCCTACCATATGACCTTTCAAATGGAACATACTAAAAATGGAAACCCAACTGCACACAATCATGTCATAACTGAAGTATTTATCATGATCGTTCGACCCTCAGTAAGATTCAATCATTAGGAGGTGGTTCATTAGCGTTTCCCCTTTGAATGGTTACCTAAATGATTGATCATACCGTCAGGACTTTGCCACCCAGTGTAACGGGCTCTGGTGGCTGTCACGTGATCGCTGGATGTAGCATGCATGTGGAGAGTTGGTATGGCGGACGCCTGTGGGCTGTTGATTGTTCTTTCTAGGTGGAAATGATGGTTGAGGGGCCAAGGATCTCCTTCAAAATTTTCATGCTCTTCACCCACACTTGTCCCTCTCGAAGGGAGGGTTTACAACATCTATGTGACGAATATCCACCAGACGAGTGCCCATCAGACTTCTCATTTCTTGGTAGGAGATAGGACACAAGGGGAGGAAAAATTCTGTGCCACATTTAAAAAGACAAAAAATGGGATCATATCAATCATGCCTCTGGTCCCACTTGCAATCTCAATATTCTGAGTGTTTTCCTGAATGACCAGCTTCGTCTTTTCAGATTCTTTACTTGTCTCCACAAGACTTCATTCCCCTTTAGCTTTGTTTGAGCGCTAACAAGAGACACTTTTTATGGTCAGACCACATTCCTTGAAGTGCTCTGTGATTCTCTCCTCTAACGTCCTCTTCTCTTCGCACAACTAAATGATCACGTCTTGCACTTCTATGAGTTTCCTTTTGAGCTAGTTCACATTTCCTTCTCAGCTCTTCGATGTTGTTGTTTCGACAATCCCTTCTGCTAACTGTTTTCTCAATTCTATGTTCTCCTGGTACAGTTCAGTAATCACGAGTTGCACTTTCTTTAGCTGTTGCGATGACTCATTAACCTCCATGTTTTCAGTTCCCAACCTTCTCCGTCTCTCACTTATTCCCCAGCTTGAAACTTCGATAGGTTCAAGATGAACAATGCGCATGAGTAACTTCTCAGACATAGATTAGGTGCGCAGTTCCTTAGGATCTTGAGTCTCCTCGGGATTATTGATCGACCTTGGCATGCCTTTTTTCCTGGGTAGTAGCTATTGGGATGATGTGCCTTCTTTTCACTTTCCTTTTTCTGTAGCCTCCTCCATTCTTTCCTCCACGCTACGAGATGTTGTTTCCCGCATGGATAGCAGGAGATATCCTTTGGGGTCCATGGGGATGTTGGATGAAATTAGGAATGAATTCTAGTCTTTGTCCAGCTGTCCCAATTCCTTGAATATCAACAACTTAATTAATGATATATGGAATAAGTTCTTCCTTGGATGGTCCACTTCCGCCTGGACGTTGTTCGCCATTCCTCCTAGGATTTGGTGCAAGAAGAAGGGTAAGTTCAAAGGCCTTTTTCCTGTGAAATGCATCAACAACCTGATGTGATGTGGGTATATTCTGTCAGACCTTATTTCACAGGTGAAATACCTCCTAATCACCTTTAGGATCTTTTGAAAGGGCTCCCGTAGATACCGACTCGGAACACCCCCTCTGATTTTCCCGTTTAGGAAGTTTGGTTTGATGAATTTTTCATAGCATAATACCTCTAAAGGCATGCCCTTAGACCACCTTTCACCATGTGGAAGGATATCTGTCATAGATGATAGGTTTTTCTCCATCTCCTGGAATGTGATTTTTATAATGATCGCACAAAACCCACTAAATCTAAGAGCGAACTGTTCAACTAGTTTCACGTTGTATCCTCGGATTTTCTCGCAGTAGCGCATACATCCGACCTGTTCAAAATATTCCCTAACATTCAGGTCTTCGTTGATTAGAGCCAATTCCTAAGGTTCGAGCCTCACAACTCTGCCACTTCGCACCCCTTTCCTTATGTCTTGGGATGTTTTCATGATGCAAATGTGTATTTGTTTCACGTGCTCGCGGGAATGAAAGATGAATGGCCTCCTCACATGACAAATGGAGAATGATATACTTCCCAGAGACCTGTTAGAGTGGCAGTGGAAGAAGCTTTGTGTGATAAGAAAAAATAACTCTAGGAGTTCACTACACGACCACCAGATGCTATGAATACTTTCAGCGTAGAAGAAGGCTGACATCGTGATAAACAGTGATAGTAGGCTCATCGTAGTAGGGGAGCGAGACATAAATTTCTGTCATGGTAGAAAGGCACTGCGAATTGAAAAGGCTCACAACATAATTGATGGGAATCAGCCTTACCATAGTGAAAGGACCCAAGAATTGCCAAAAAAATCGTAGACAACGCACAGACTCGGATGGTAAAGGAGAAACATGCAGGGAGATTGTTATTTATAATTGAATGAGTGAGGGATGGAATTAGTGAAAATGGCACCGAATCCATGGTGATGAGAAGTTTTGAAGCATGCTGAATATTTATGCAGTACACTCGCGTGACAGGTACACTTTGAAGTGTGAAAAGTACAGATGATAAGAGCTGCAGCGTATATGTGATATGAGCGCAATGATTTATTAACCTTTATGACTTCATAATTAGGTGATTATGGTCGTTATACCTGTGGACATGACCTTTACACTAAAAAAATTCCTCGACCTCTAGCACGCAAATTCCCTCTTTCTGACAGGATTCGACCTTTTGGTAAAAACACCTTTACAATCCACACATGTCTAATTATGACACCCTTTCTCGACTCCGAGGGCCAAACCGACCACTTGTTGACTTCGACCTGTTCGGTTTTTAGTACCTAACCTCACATGCTTCGACACATGGACCATGACTCATATCAGAATGACTCTAAGTGAGAAAATAACGGTGCTAACAACTGGCTCTAATGAGGATGCTATCCTCCCAGTGAGGTGGCAAAGAACAACAGACTAGCARCTTGACCATTGGGCTTATTTGATTTGTAGGCTCTAAAGCAATGAAAAAGACACACCCTAGACTTTCTTGACACAATCACGACCAGACTCAGCATAAACKTAGGGCCTTCACTTTGGGCTTCAATTTTCTGCTGACTATTGACTTAGAATGTCTTCTTTGAAAACATAAAAATGGCTATTTACAATGACATGAGGGACTGAAACTAAACCAGATAATTCTTAAGGAACCCGCCATTCACAGGTCCCCCACTAGTGAGCTCTCCATTAAGTTGTTGTAGAAAGTATGAATTGTTCCCATGATACGGGGTAATCCTGAATGGCCCCATCCAAAGATGATCAAACTTTCCATGTTTCCCTTTGTTTTCATTCCTCGCGTCCCACTTCAACACCATATCATTTACCTTGAAATCCTCCTTCTTGGTGTGCTAGTTGTCGAAAATATTCTTCATTCTATCTTGGTGAATTTATGATCGGTTGAAAACTTGTTCCCTCATTTGTTGTGTGTGAACTAGTTGGTTTACCCTCCTCTGAGCGTTGTTAGGTTTGACTTCTTTTTCTTGCAGAAATCTCTTGATTTGTAATCCCAACGAGGTAGGAAAACCTACCTCCATGCCGTATACAATTTGGAAAGGCAATGTGGAGATGTATTTTTGGTAGTGATTCTGTCAACCCATAACACATAGATAAGATTATTGTGCCAAGCCTTATTGTTGTCCTGCAAAAGTTTTTTAATAATCCTGGTTAAAATTTTTTTGGATGATTTCGCCAATCCATTACCCTGTGGGTAATAATCCATAGAATGTCCCAGGGTTATGTTGTAATCATTGCAAAACTTCTCCATATTTTTGGACTTGAACACTGCTTCATTATCCATGATGATCTTGACAGGGAAACCGAACCTAGATAGGATATTGGTCTCTAGAAACTGAATGATAACTGTGTCAGTATCTTGCCTTGTGGGGACCACTTCAATCCATTTGGTGAAGTAGTTTGTGGTCGTTAGTATCCACCTATTATGAGATGATGATGGTGGACATATTTCTCCTATAAAATCTAAAACCCATTGCATAAACGGTGCTTCGACAGAGATACAATATCTGACACTCATGGAAATTGGACACTTCCTTATATACATCTGCAAAAATACTAGGCCAATAGAATCCCTCCCTCAAAATATTGTGTGCGGTGGTATTCTAGTAATGATTCCCCCCACAATCTCCTATGTGGAACTCCTTGATAGTACTTTTTGTGTCTTCTTCCAACAAACAATTCAACGATATCCCCCCTGAGTTCTTCCAATATAGAGAATCATCTAGGATGCAAAACTTAGCTAATTTTAACTTAAAAAACCTAGCCTTGGTTTTTTTCAACCCTGGAGGAGCTTGCAAATTTCTTAACACATAAATAATGTCAGCGTACCAAGGCGAGTCAATGAATTTTTGAGATACTTGTGAAATCGTTTCCTTGTGTGAATTCTTCAACAGATCAATGATGAAATTTATTCCCAAAACATCACAGTTTGATTGCACCATTAATTTCTCCATCCCCTGACCTTTAATCATCTTTGTGGGATTGATTTCGAGGTCGTATTCCAACATGACCGCAATCCATTTACCTCTTCTCCCTTCAGGATCAGGCTGAGTCAGGATATCCTTGATGGAAGTGCTAGGCGCACAATCAATGATGCGGGAATGCAGTATATATGTCCTGAATTATTTGAGGGCCTTCACAAAGGCATACGCTTGTTTTTCCATAATATCATACCTTAGTGGGGAGTCTCTCAATGTCCTGCTAAAATAGGCTATTGACTTTTCAAAATTCTTCTCATCCTTCTGTAACAAGACGCCAACGATGGTGTGTTCTGAGGTGAAGGAAAATAATATAAATTCCCTTGTGAAATCTAGGATAGCTAACACTGGAGCTTTGGTCAATGCCACCTTGATGTCCTCAAATGACTTTCTGGCCTCGGGGGTCCATTTTATCTCGTTACCTTTCCTGAGCATACTTGTGTTGTGATTTATAATCTCAACTAAATTTGGAATGAACCTCCTCAGAAAATTCACCTTTCCCAGGAAACATTGCACCTCTTTATTGCTTCTAGGGGTGTTGATATTCAAAATCCCTTCCACCCTGCCAGGGTTTATCTTTACACCTTCCTTTGAGATGATGTGTCCCAACAACTTTCCTTCTTGCATCCCAAAATTTGATATTTTGGATTTATTGAGATGCCAAACTTTCTTCTTTTATGGAAAACCTTCTTCAGATGCTCAAGATGTTGTTTGTATGAATAAAAAATAATGTGATTTCATCCAAGTAAATCACGATAAATTTGTCTTTCTCCTCAACAAATTCTATATCCATGAACCTATGGAAAGTTGCTACAACGTTCATAAGTGCAAAAGGAATATTTACATACATAAACGTACCCCACGGTGTCGTAATGGTTGTCTTCTCTTGGTCTTTTGGGTGTACCATGATCTGATTGTATCCAGAAAACCGTCCAGCATTGACATTTTCTGGGATCCAACTACCTTCTGCAGGATGTAGTCAATCTTATGAAGGGGTTAGTTGTCTTTGAGGGACACTCTGTTTAGGTTCTGAAAATCCATGCATAACCTTATTTCGTCTCTCTTCTTCCTTACAGGGACAAGGTTGGCAAACCATTTTGAAAATATCAAAGAAACAATCATTTTGGCATCAAATATTTTATTTACCTCCTTTTCAATCAGTGGAAGTAGCATGGGGTTGATCCGTCTCATCTTTTTTTGGAAAGGATTTTGGTCTTACTTGATGGGAATCACATGCTAAATTACTCTAGAGTCATGGACTTTAAAGTCTTCATAACTCTATGCAAAAACGCCAGGGAAATCTTTCACGAGGTTGACATATCTTTGCTTGATCTCTGGACTGAGTGTCTTTGAAAATATGATTATCTTAGGGTTCTCTTGAGTCCCATTGTTGTAATCCTCGATACATTCATCATTCATAGTGATTTTGGGATTTATGGCTACATCATTTTCATCAAAGAACTTTTCTAATGGAACCGATCCTTTGGGGATGATGTTGTTTTTTAGCTGCACTATATCTCTTCCAGCTATTTGGTTTTGAAAGGGGTCATCGTTACCATGTGAAATTGCATATTCATCCTCTTCGCAACAATACTCATCATCAATATTTGCGTTAGCGAACTCGTCGCTCATTTGGAGGAACCTCTCCACATATTTGTCATCTTCAAACACTTTCCAATATTTGATGTTATCGGGCATTGCAGGCCTATGATTGCATTCAATATCATACTTCCTATTGGGAAAAATGGAAATTTTAAACACTGAATCTAAGGTGTCTAGGGAATATGCAATTTGATTTTCCCCCCTGGGGGGTCACTGACAGATTATACTCTGAGAACTCTTCAAGGAGGTCCAACACTAGATTTATATATGCTCTTAGTCTGGGATGCTTGGATTGGCATATTCCCTTTACTTGATTTATGATGAGCTCAGAGTCTCCACGCATCACTATCTTCCTAGCACCCAATTCCTTTAATGTTCTCAAACCCAAAATTAGTGCTTCATACTCGGCCATGTTATTTGTACAATCAAAATCAAGCTTATAAGATTAGAGCTTCGTGACCACTTTGGGAGGGTTGATCCATACACCGGCTCCAACTCCTTGCTGACAGCTTCGTTGAAGATCATATTCCACATTTCATTTTCCGCACAATTTATCTAATCTGTGCACTCCTCTTCTTGATGCACAACCTTATCTTCGATAGTCATGACAGTTGTTGGCTACCCCTCTTCAAAACTTAAGTCATTATAAAAAATAGAGGAGCCAATTTAGGTGTCGACAGAGTAGATAGGATGATTGTTCAATTGTGTTTTACTACTCACCATGTACTTGAGAAACACTTCTCTGTACAATCTTCTTTCTTGGCCGAAAACTGGGATGGTGGCATAAGACATGTCCATCTGTAAAGCTCCCTTTAATTTAGCGACCCAAGATATGGATAACAACATACCGAATTTTGGGGGAATGTCGGCAACCAACACATCCATGATCATATTCTTTGATGAAATTTTAGATAACGACATGACCAAGTCTTTGATCAAACCTAAACATTTCACCTTTCTTGAGTCGAAAGAGAACATCTTTATAAGGTCTAGTGACGTCCAGGCCTAACTCATTCATGACCACCTTTGGCATGATATTATGCGACATGCCCGAATCCAACATGGCGTTATGCAAAGTCATGTCATGAATTTTGAGACTGACATAGAAAGGAGGGATGTCCTCAGTATCACCGGTTTCTTCTACGCGCAGACCAAACAAGATGGCAGGGTGGTCATCTTGGATGTTCAGGGTGTCGAGAGCCTCTTCCATTTTTAACATCTTAATGATATGGTTCCTATATTCTCCATTATTGATTAGTTCGTTGAAAGGAACACATATTTTGATTTTTTTCCATTTCATTCTCGAAATTAAAAGGGGGGGAAGATTTATCTACCTCTTTGATGCATGTTTCCTTACTTACCTCAGGCACTTTATTTAGGGATTCTTCCTTTTATTTTCCTTTCTCCATCGCGTCCCTTGTTAGATTATATTTCTTTGGTTGGCTTGGATAAGGAGTATTCACCTAAGGTTCTTTTGTGGGACTTGTTTGCAGCAGCTCTGTAGATGTATTTCTACTCCCGAGGTTATATTGTTTTTGAAACTGCATGATTGCATTGTGATATCCCTTTATGAACTCCTCCGTTTCTGAAAACAACGCGTCATCAGTMTCCAACAAAAAACCATCATTTGCATCCATGAATTGATYGTGTTCTCCCTTTGTTAAGAGGCCTCACATCAAAGTCCTCATTTTTGTAGTCATTTTGGATAAGAGGCCTTATCTCTTGATCGCCTTGCTCTCTCTGGTCCCTTTGCCTGATCTGCGAGACTGGAGCCCTTCTAAAGTTTTGATTTCTAGGATGGAAATCATTTTGCTCCATTGTGGCGGGTTTGTTATCCATGGAAATCCTTTCCATAAGCTTCTCCATGGTATTCATCATAACGTCAAAATTTTCATCTGAATATCGGGACGTAGAGGGTTGTGCGTCCCCTTGGGGATTCTTCCCATTTCTGTCGAAATTTTGTTTGATTTTTCCCGAAGCCATCAAATTTACCTCGACTTCAATTGCGTCACTCATCATAGTGCCTAAACTATTAGACCTTATTTCTCTCAAAAGAAAGGCGAAATCACTTTCAAAGGAATTAGCGTATCGAAGTTGAGTAGCTCTGGGAGGCAGTTTGAACTATGTGGGAATTGAGTTGTAGAACTTCATGAATCTGGCCGAAAAATCTTGTACTGTTTCCTTCGATGATATTTTTATATTGTTATACCGATTTAGAACTTGCAGCATATTATTTTTGTCTCCCCATCTGGAAAGAAACGATGTTTCGAACATTGCAAAATCAGAGATGCTCGCTTCTTGAAGGGCCTTAAACCACTTCCCAAACTCCCCTGAAAGAATCTGTGTGAATAATAGTATTTTCACAGCCTCATGATCGACCTCCTCCAGGTCAAAAAAAAATTAAACCAATACAAGTGTTTTTGGACAGAGGCGTTTCCTTCGACATCATATAGCTTGATCCTATGATTATAGTTTTTGGGAAAATCATGTAGTTGGGTTGGTAAGGAAAGAGGGGTTAATCTAGTGGCCATATCTCTAGGGGGGTTTGGAACTGGTTAGATGATCTGAGTGGGGATTATAGTAGCTCACGGGGTTTTGTATGGTATCAAATATTTAAACCTCTTCTCATCGAATACTATCTCATCCAAGTAGGTTTCTGATTTAGACCTGAACAGGATTTGTTCGAATAGTGCATCGAAATCAAGGTCGTTGATGTTTTGTACTATGTCCTTGGGTAAGGATATATTTTTGTCTAGGTAATATAACATGTCTGGTACCTATTACTTTTCTCTGCGAAGAATTTTTTCAGGATCGGGCACGGGCCCTACAGGGTCTGGATCAGGGTTGGCTCTGGTATAAAATTTATTTGGAGTCATAAGGGTAAAGGTTTCAGCCAATATAGACGTCTGACCCATTGTTACCCTCAGGGGTCAAAACTACATCTTTAGTCATTCTCCCAGGGAAATTTTTAATAAATTCCATCCCCGACAACGACACCAATATGTTAACACTCTGTAAATTTGTTTGGCTGAGAAAACAAATGAAAAAGGTAACCTGCAAACCAACTTTAAGGCTGGAAACTATCCTTTCCAACCTAGATAGGGCTCTCCCTTTGATACTTAGTCTCTAATAGATAATAACTTTGAATCACTATCTAGATTGATGTGTTTGTGGGGTATTTTTGGTTTTGCTGGCAAGGAAATACAGAACCTTGGGCCATGGAGTCAATTTCTTGAAAGAGAGAGAAGTAAATGACTTGCTAAATGGAACTTTGAGAGGATAAAATCTAAGCAAGCAATGGTCTTTCCGTTCAAATTTCGTTGTGTGTGGCGAAAGAAAGGGTGCATAAAGCAACTCAGAGCACCATTAAATATGAAATCTAAATTACTTGGAAGAAAACATATGAGTTCAAATGGCGAAGTCTAGAGCACCACACGATGAATTATAGACTTGTTAAATGTTCCAATTTAAATAGAGTAAAGACATGAATATACAGAGAATAAGAAGCACATACATAGAAGAGATCACAATACATTATACCACCACCATTAGAATATTTTCGTCAAATCCTCAGGACTTCTGCATTATATTTCAATAGGTTTCCAAGATTACATTCAATAGTCTATTGTCTACACTACTTTTCTAACCAACCTCACTTACATTGAAGAGAAACAATATATGGATAAAATTGCACCCCTTGGGCTACCACGCCTTGAATTTCTTCTCCTAGAATTTTGGTTCTGGTTATTCCCTGGAAGATGACCTTTCAAATGGAGCATACTAAAAATGGAAATCCAACTGCACACAATCATGTCATAACCGACGCCTTTATGATGATCGTTTGATCATCATTAAGATTCAATAATTAGGAGGTGATGCATTAGCGTTTCCCCTTTGGGTGGTTACCGAAATGATCAAGCGCACTGTCAGAACTCTGCCACCCAGTGTAATGGGATATGGTGCCTGCCGTAAGATTGTTGGTTGTAGCATGCATGTGGAGAGTTGGTATGACAGACCCCTGTGGGCTATTGTTCGATATTTTCAGGTGGTGACGACGGTTGAGGGTCCACGTATCTCCTTCAAAAATGTCACGCACTTCGCCCACACTTTTCCCTCTCGACGAAAGGGTTTACATCATCTGCGCTACAAATATCCACCACGTGGGTGCCCATCAGACTTCTAGTTTCTGGGAAGGAGATAGGACACAATAGGAGGAAAATTTTTGTGCCACATTCAAAAAGACAAAAAATGGGATCATGTCAATCATGCCTCTGGTCCCACGTGAAATCTCAATATTCTGAGTGTTTTCCTGAGAGACCAGTTTCTTCTTGTCAGATTCTTACCTTTTCTCCATAATACTGCATTCCCATTTAGATTTGTTTGAGCGCTGGCAAGAGCTGCGCAGACATTTTTTATGGCCAAACCACATTCCTTGAAGTGCTCCCCGATTTTCTCCTATGACATCCTCTTCTCTTCGCACAACTGAATGATCACATCTTGCACTTTTATGAGTTTCATTTTGATCCAATTCACATTCCCTTCTCGACTCTGCGATGTTGTTGTTTCGACAGTTCCTTCTGCTAACTGTTTTCTCAATTCTTTGTTCTATTGGTACAATTCGACAATAGCAAGTTGTGCTTTCTTCAACTATTGCGACAGATCCTGAACCTCCATGTTTTTTGTGCCCTACCTTATCCATCTCTCACTAATTCCCCAACTTAAACCTTCAACAGGTTCTAGCCGAACAATGTGCGTGAGTAACTTCTCAACAATAGATTGGGCGTGCGCTTCATGTAGAGCTTAGGTCTCCTCGAGATTATTGATCAACCTTGGCATACCTCTTTTCTAGGGTACTGGTTGTTGGGATTACGATCCTTCTGTTTTATTTCCTTTTCCTACAGCCTCCTCCATTCTTGCCTCTGCACTGCGAGATGTTGTTTCCTCCATGGGTAGCGAGAGATCTCCTTTGGGGTCCCTGGGGATGTTGTCTGAAATTAGGAATAAATTCCAGTATTTGTAAATCTGCCCTAATTCCTCAACTATAAACAACTTAATTAATGATATATAGAATAATTTCTTCCTCGACTGGTCCGCTTCGGCTTGGACGTTGTCCGCTATTCCTCGTAGGCTTTGGTGCAAGAAGAAGGGTAAATTCAAGGCCCTTTTTTTCTATGAAATGCATAAATATCCTAATGTGATGTGGGTGTATTCTTTCAGACCTTATTTCACAGGTGAAATACCTCCTAATCACCTTTAGGATCTTTTGAAAGGGCTCCCGTAGATACCGACTCGAAAACGCCCGCTCCAATTTTCCCATTCAAGAAGTTTGGTTTGATGAATTCTTCATAGCATAATATGTCTAAAGGCATGCCCTTACACCACCTTTCACTGCGTGGAGGGATATCTGTCACAGCTGATAGGTTTTTCTTCGTCACCCGGAATGTGAGTCCTGCAATGATCATGCAGAAACCATTAAATATGAGAGCAAACTATTCATCCAACTTCACGTTGTATCCTCAGATTTTCTCACAATAGCGCATACATCCAACTTGTTCAAAATATGACTTGACATTTAGGTATTCATTGATTAACACCAATTCTCTAGGTTTGAGCCTCACAACTCTCCCACTTCGCGCCCCTTTCCTTATGTCTTGGGATGTTTTCGTGATGCAAATGTGTATTTGTTTCGTGCGTGCACGGGAATGAAATATGGACACCCTCCTCACACAAAAAATGTAGAATGATATACTTCATAGAGACCTGTTCGAGTGGCAGTGGTGGAAGCTTTGCATGATAAGAAAAAATAACTCTAGGAGTTCACTGTGCGGCCACCAGACATTATGAAGACTTTCGGCGCAGAAGAAGGCTGACACCGCGATAAACGATGATAGCAAGGTCATCGCAGTAGGGGAATGCTACATAAATTTCTTGCATGGTGGAAAGGCACTATGAATTTAATAGGCTCACAACATAACTGATGGAAATCGACCTTCCCAGAGTGAAAGGACTAAGGAATTATAGAAAAAATCGCAGAAAATGCACAGACTCAGATGGTAAAGGAGAAACACGCAGGGAGATTTTTATTTATAATTGAATGAGCGGGGGGTGGAATCATGGCATAGGGTCTCGAATCCATGGTGAAAATAAGTTTTGAAGTAGGTTGAATATTTACATAGTACACTCACGCGACGGGTACACTTCGAAGTGTGCAAAGTACATATGATAAGAGTTATAGAGTATACCGTGATTTCTTAACCATTCTGACTTCATAATTAGGTGATGATGGTCGTTATACCTGTGGATGTGACCTTTACACTAACAAATTTCCTCGACCTCTGGAACGTAAATTCCCTCTTTCTGACCTGAATCAACCTTTTGGGAAAAAGACCTTTACAATCCACACATGGCTAATTATGACACCCTTTCCCGACTCCAAGGGCCACACTTACCACTTGCTGACTTTGACCCATTCATTTTGCAGTACCTGACCTCACATGCTTCGACACATGGACCATGAATCATCTCAGACTGACTCTAAGTGATAAAATAATGGTGCTAACAGGTAGGTAACCTTGAACCCAATAGTTGTCATCTCCTCATTGGTCACTGTCTGGGGGGTTTCCATTATGTTTGATGAGAATAAATCTATTCACACATTGGGATTCATGCAGTGTCTTGGATTCCATTAGCCTTATTGGTAGTTTACTCCCCTTTATTGGAAAATTTTCTTATTGGATGCTATTCAAAGGGTCTCTTTCATGCACTACTTGAATCTGATGCATGCGAGAGACACATAGGGTTGTTGGTTTGTGAACATCCTATTCGTCCAAAATTCTCCTAATCATCAAGCTATTACTTTGTACCTTGTGCTGACTGATGAGAGATTCCCTAATGCTCTCCTTTCAATGAGTCTCTTTCCATCGAATTCATATCATCTATTCTGGAAATGAGACCTAGAGTCCTATGAGTACCTAGAGGCTTGTAGTCATCAGTGGTAGGTTCTTCTTCCATCGAAAGTTGGGAATAAATCAATGTCTTATGATCGATGGATTTTGTAAACGTTCAACCTCAACATTCTTATTCACACTTGTAGAATGTAATCGATGCCTTGATACCTACTTTCATTATCGATAGGTTGTCTCGCCTTTTTTAATGATATACCTTAATGATCGGTAATCAAATGAAGTCTCATTGTGTTTGACCTCAATTCCTCTGTTCACATGATGTAGACTTGTACCTTCCATAGATAGTTTAGAATACCTCCAGCTTACAGAGGAAGCTTTCCTAATTTGTTGTTGTCTTTCATTGGACCAATACCTATATGATTTTAGTGATCATGGGAGATTAGATTGTACTCCATTATATACATATATCTTCATATTGATTTTGAGACTGGATTCCATTGTGCCTTATTCATGACTATGACAACCTATGACATATGTCTTATTTGTATTTCCTATTCATGGCCATGAAAAACTCTTTGTTATATTTCCACATGCATTTGCAGTGTAATTTAGATTGTCAACCATGTGTACAAATTCATTATGGGTTTTAATATTCTCATGAGTAACTAGCACTTCTAGCTAAGTCTCCATTACTCCAATTCTGGGAATTATAATGTATTTCGGCCATCACAGATACTCATTTGACCTCACACATTAGGGGGCATCTGTTACAACAAATTTTGCCTCACCCCATGCAACTTGCTTGAATGACCTTTCCATTTCCCTGTGTAGACTTGAAGTCCCTTTTTATACCTCCGAGATCCAAAAAAGAACATTTTTCCACATATACGTGTCCTATCAGTTAGAAAACAAGTGTATACGTAGGTTTCTCCACTACATCCCACATACATCGGGTTTGGTCCTCAAAATTAAAAATTGTGTCGGGTTTCCATGCCATGTCATGAGATCCATGATCCTTAACCTTCCATATACTGGAGATGCTCTGACTCGGCCCTTCAGTTCCATTTGAAGGCTATAAATGGATCCATATCCAAGCCTTGTGAGAGAATTCAACCTTGGAGAGCAAATACACTCTAGAGAAATTTCACTTTATATTGAGTCTGCATCCCTTTCTCCTTGAAATTCTCAATCCCTTGTTCAGTCCCCAAGCTCTTCCTTCTTTGTGATGGATAATATCATTGTCTGCCTTATATGAGCTTTCCTTTGGTGGAGGATTGAAGTGGTGGAGGCCTAGCTAAAGGAACTTAGTTTCTCGGTTACGATATGTGTTGTTATAGAAGTTTGTTAGCTATATACTTCTGCTGATTATATTAATAGAAACACTCTTTTCTCGTCCAATTGATATCTTGCAAATATTTTAATTATTATTCCATGGGCATATTTTTCATGTATGTTAATGGATTATGCTAATATATACTCTAACACTATATATTGTCACCATATGCTTGCGTATATTGGTTGTTGAGGACAAGTTGTAGGTATAAAGCTTTGATTTGCGTGCTCAACAATGGTCTTCATTGAATGTCTAGATGAGGTAGGCTCTTGGCCTTGTATTGTTATCATTTCATCTATATAACATACTTGGGATTAGAGTTGATTTCTGCATGTCATTCCTTCTGTTGTGGTTTACCCCATGCCATAACGATATTTTTTTCATAATAGAATTGGTGACCATACTGGGGATTTGATCTTCTTTTTTGGGGTCTGGAGTGTTTTCTCCTTGATTTTATCTTTGTTAGCTTGAGTTTCCTTATCGCTTGATTGCTTGACAACCTATTTTTTACTTTCCATCTAAGTTTCTTGGATTAACCCTTACCCTAGCAGTGTTTTACTATATATACATGGGTTTTCCCTTGAAAAACATGTACTTAGGTGAGTTGTCCTCCTGCAGGGTGCGTACATACGCGACTTTTTCTCAAACAATCACGTACATCGACTCTTTAGTCTTGTTGGTTGACTTTGGTGTTTGCTAGGTGAGTTTGGTTGGTTTCTGAGTCTTCTTGGGTCTCTTTCCTGACTGTTAAGTGCTTACAGAGTGATAGGAAACCTTCTTATTGTTGAATTTTCGGGCGATATTCTTTCTTATGATATTTTTCATTGGTTGTCCTTGCTTATTGGTCTGAGTGTTTTCTTCTTGGTATCCTACTTGGATTGTCTTTTTTTTCTTGCAATAGGTTATGTATGTGAAGCTATTATTCAGTCCTTGCATTTTCTTTTCTTTATATCGAAAATACAAAAAGATTTTCTTATTTTGCACTATGGAATTTTCTCTTTTAATCACTTTTCATTGATTTTGACACATCTGGAGAGATTGCATTTCATTGAAATTATAGAGATTGCATTGAAAAGTTGCATTTATAAGCATACCATCTCTTTAGAATTCAATATTAGTACTTAACAATGGTTTTATATTTGATTCTTTTATATTATGAGTCGTAATACCATCAGTTTCACGACCACACCTCTTAAGTAAGTAGAAGCCATTAAAAGTAACGTTGATTAATTAAAATTGATTAGAAATAAATTATTTTCCAGGGTACACAAAAAAGTATAGATCATAGGGCCTTGGAATAGGATTTTGTGAGCAAACGTCTCCAAGGCTATTAAAATAAACATATGTGCCTGACCATGGAGTGGTGAAACCCATTGTGTAATTAGTGACATCAGGAGGCTCCGCTCACACCAGAGTTAAGCACGAGGTCGTGCGAAGTTGGTTGCAGAGATATCCCTCTAATACTTTCTTAGCGTCAGAGATATTTATGGGGTTCTATTCATATTTGGGGGTCTTGCTAGTACCTTTACCTCTGCGAGAGGCGGATATTTTAAGATTTTGGGATTTGTTACCCTACCCATATGGTGGACCAGACTTACGACTGTTCGTCTATGCATTGGTTATATTGTGGCGACTCTAGTTGCTTGACATAGGTAGCCATAGAGGTTATTTGCAAGGGTTAGTCTGCAAGTATCCTTAGTCAGATAAGGGTCATACAACACACAAATTTTATGGAGGATTATATCTCCGGGGGGATATGACCGATTGCACTATTAAGCCCACAAGGTCACTTATAACTGATTCTAATACCTCCAATATTTTGAAGGGAGTCTAAGGCCCCTCTTGAGAAAGACATACCTACTCTAGTGAGGCAAGCCCCTTTTCAACCATTATATCATGTTTGTGTGCATTAGCCTTTTTTATTTATTTTTTTGTGCTCTCTGATTGTTAGTTGACCCTAGGATTTGGTTTTATATATCGCATTTTGAGTCATCATGGAGCAAGACCATCTTCCTCGTAGGTCGCACTGTGTTTTGAAGTTACCATTGCATCTTGAGTCTTTACTGAATTTTCCTTCTAAAAGGCGTAAAGTTAATAAACGTGGTACATATATCTCCACCTCCCAGACTTGTGATTATCCAGTTATGAGTACTGAGTCAAACCCGAATGTTACAAGGAGTCCGTCGATTCCTATAACTAATCTGATTAGTGGGATCCATGCCTCTCCTTCATCCTCGATGTTTGGGGTGCTGGAGATCCCTGCCCCTACTTCTACCCAACCCATGGGTTCTACTTGACTCATAGGAACGAACCCATTTAGGTCTCTTTTTGGTATGCCAAGATACAATTCTCAGTCAATACTTTCAGTCTCTAATCCATTTTATTTTGGTATGCCCAACATGACTTCGCAACTCTCATCCTCTATTCCAATGACTATTGTGAATCCTGTTTTGTACCCATGGACATGGCTTCTCCATATGATCCTCTCTCATTTAGTGGAGGCCATATTTCCCAAATGAATTCTACAGTTGGAGGTTTTACGCCTTTTTCTTCTAGGCCTAATCCTAGTCTCAAATCTCCTAGATGGAGTGCTCAACCGGACGGACAAATCACTTCGTATATTCTTTCCTTTATACCCTCTTCCTCAATGATGATTTTGCAAAACACATTTATTATGGTGAATCCCCTCATGTACTCTAGAGTTCCATCCAAAGGGATTCAATTTCATACTATGGGAAATCCCCATCCCAGAGATCCTCTGACTGGGGCAACATATATAACCCTCATTATATATCTTCTGCGGCAATGGTACCCATACAAACTTTTTATAAATTAGTTTGGAGGAGGATATTATCCTACCAGAAAAGGCCATGACATATACCAGAACCCTGAGTGGCATGCAATCCCTCAGTCCCAATATTTCCTGGAAGCATGGGTTCAGATGCCACAACCCAGGCTCCATTTTCTAGCCACGCTTAATCTTCTAGATTTTTCAAAATTAATGAATGACCATGTGCATCACGATCCATCATGACCCCCTATCCCTATCAATATTCCTTTGGAAATTCCAAAATTGGAAGGTAAGACTAGCGAGGATCCATTTGATCATGTTACTACTTTTCATCTTTCGTGCTCATCTAATTCCATTAATGACGATTCTATTTGTTTAAGGATATTTCAACTCACCCTCACGGGAGTCACCGTGAAGTGGTACATTGAGCTACTAGGGGGAACATATAGAAAATTTAATTAGATTTTTTTGGTCTTTCTCAATCACTTCTAGTTGTTGTTTCATTACGATGTCGACATAGAACTTTTTTTGGCCTTCCGCCAAGATAAATCCATGCATATCGGAAACCATATCCAAGAGTGGCATAGATAGAAGAGGTTGATCAAAGCTTACATTACTCCATATTTTCTATTGGAATGGTTCGTTAAGTCCTTATTTCCTTATATTTTGAAGGATGTCTCTACATCCAGAGTCACAATTGAGGAAGAAGATATTTTCAAAGCCCAACAATTGGACCTCATATATGCCCAATATGAGATTTTGTATGAAATTATTCCTGACGCACCGAGGTCGAACTATGACCCTAGACAAAATTCTGGACCTCATGCCGATGGAATCATATGCTCCACAAATTCTAAGTCTACATATTTGGTGATGAACCAGTTGAAATATTTGTCTCTAAGCAAACCTATAACAAGAAAATCTTCGGCTTCGTCCTCCACTCCCAATCAGTCAACAAATGTTCATTATGTTTAGTCATCAGCCAACCCAAATGGTAACCAAAAACCATGAGAGAATAGAAGGAAAGGACGAGGTAATAATCGTAAGGGTGGGAAAAATAATAACAAATCCAAGGATGAAACTAACAATGATAGATCGAATACTAATTTTGGTGAGGGAAAGAAATAAAAATGGAAGGTGAGGTTTCCATGTAAACTTTGTAAAGATGATCACCTTACCCACCTATGCCCCAAAATCAAGGAATCCTCAAGGCTCTTGTCATATCCACCCACTGTTCTTACAAATCCATTTCCACATAATGAACACATGGACTCGGGGGCCTCCAACATAGGAAATACATCGAGTCGGAGTCAAAACTCCTCAACACATGAAGGTGGACATCTATGTGTTAATATGGTCAAGTCTCAGATTGATGTAGCCACTCGATCTCGTGATTAAAATTCTTAACAGACTGTTGTAGGTCTAGAGTATCCTCCTCCTCTAGAAACGCCCTTACAGATCGAAAATTCAGAACCTCCGCCTTGTATTCCAAAAGGAGAACTAAAACACTCTGCCCACAATCCTAATGCTAGAGATTCCCATAACTATTCGATTATTGAAGATTTGGGTCAAACCCCTTGTGTGATGCCATCTTTGGAGGTTCTCTATATGTGTCCTTCACATAGGAGCTCCTTTTTATTTTCTTTAGGAGATCTAGACCCATGTGGCTCGAAGGTTATTAAGTTTGATGTCATGGATGTTAGGCCTCACTTATCTTACAACACGGCCTTTCAAATCCATGTGGAGTACACGAAAATTACCATCAAACTCACTGTAATTGATGAAGGTGTTGTGACATGTGTGATGTCCCTAACCTATTGGAAATCCATTGGCTCTGTGACTCTATCCCAATCTATGACTATGTTGACCGCTTTTGATTGGCATTCGTTCCGACTCCATCAAATTGTTCCCACTTTTCCAGTCTAGTTTGGTGGAAAGATAGTGGAGGTTGATGTTGAAGTGGATGATGTGCCTCTCGACTATAATTTACTACTAGGGAGTAATTTGACTTATGCCATGACAAAAGTCATGTCGGCCATTTTCCGCACTTTTGTTTTTCCTCATGAAGGGAAAATAGTGACGATTGATCAATTATCCTTTGTGCACTTTAGTCCTAATGCATTAGTTGGACCTTCGGTCCCTGTGATCGACAATCCTCAGTAGGAAACTGAGGATGTTGGTGTCAAAATGTATTCCTCTCTCATGAGTAGCTTTGATTCCGTGACACCAATTCATCACATTCATGCCATTTCCAATGAGTCTTCATCATTGATGAGGTTCATTCCTTTCCATACTTCATATTTCAATGACCCTTGGAACCTACCTTCCCAAACTATGTCATATGAAGTTCAGTCACACATTGGGATGGAAATGCCACTGTCAATGACATACATTGTGTATCAGTATATTCTTGACACTATTGCTGACCCGGATCCTTTTGCATCGCATAAGGATGAGGAGGATCCATTTCTAAAGCCCGTATGGGTTGTCCAATATTCTTGTCCGCATGATTGCCTCAAAGATACTTTACCCTTAGATGAATCCATCTTAGAGGCCATGTATGGTCTTGATAGGGATTGGGACAATATGCATCATCACTCCTATTTCCTCCTAGATATTGTTAGGATCGAATAGGATGAATTTAGATCTACCTTGAGTGAGATGGTCGGTCACGTTTTGGTTCCACTAGATACGTATGGTATTTATGATGAAGGAAACATGGAGAATATTTATCCTACCATCACAATCGACATCTCTTGAGTTCTTGGAACAATTGATAATGTATATATTGGTGCAAATTGTTCACTTGGATAAATTCAGATCTACATCGATCTCTTCAAAACATTTTGTGATGTATTCGCTTGGTTGTACGAAGATATGCCATGGATCAACCCCAACATTTTAGTACATGATATCAAGACTTATTTGGATGCTAGACCTGTTCAACAACATCTTAGATATGTTAATCCTAGGAAGGCCCATGCTATTAAGGAAGAGGTAGAGAAGCTACTTAATTTTGGTTTCATCTACCCAATTCCCTTGACTAAATGGGTGTCCAAACCCATTCCCATGAATTAAAAACAGGGAACCATCCATGTATGTATGGATTTTTGAGACCTGAAAAAGGCTTGTCCTAAAGATAACTTCCTGACTCCTTTCATTGACCATAATCTTCATGAGTGCGTAGGAAGTGAAATATTTTCTTTTATGGATGGATTTTAAAGGTATAATCAAATTCAAATCAAACCCGAGGATCAACATAAGATGACATTTATTTTTCCTTGGGGTACTTTTTTCATACCACAAAATGATTTTCGGCCTTAAAAACACCGGGGCAACCTTCCAACATGCCATGACATTTTATTTCACGATCTAAAGCATATTTTTGAAGCTTACCTTGATGATCATGTTGCTCACTCTCGCAAGAGAGTATATCACTCCACTCACCTTCGATTAGTATTTGAGATATGTCATTAATATCACGTTCGATTAAACCCTCACAAGTGCATCTTCTGTGTTAGGTATGGATATCTTTTAGGATTCTTAGTATCTGAGCATGGGATCATGGTAGATCCTATGAAGGTCGAGGAAATGCTTCGATTTCCTTCCCCTCACAACATTCGACAACTTCAAGGTTTAGAGGGGAAGTATAATTTCTTGCATCGGTTCATAGTGAACTATGCCAATTTAACTAAGGGTTTCATACATATTTTGAAGAAGGATACTTCATTTATATGGGATGATTGAGCCCAAAAATCCTTTGATGCTAATAATAAATCTTTGGTATTGACACCTCTATTGAATCCTCCAAACTATAGTAGATACTATTTAATTTATGTCACTGCATCCAAAGGGACGGTTGGTATGGTTTTGGTTCAGGAGGACGATGAGCTCCATGAGCACATTTTCTACTATATCAGTCAAAACCTTTCATCTTAGTGGAAGAAATTAATGTTTAGAAAAATGATGGGAAATATTTCCATTGCATGAAGGAAGAATGCTTTAAGAACATTACCAATGAACCAAGAATATTGGATGTGGATGGGGTTAAGAGGAAAGATGAAAATATTTTCAAATGGGAAACTTCTCATCCAACTAAATATTGCAACACTCCTAAGTAACCAT
>SNQJ01S0006995.1:44516-95934 GCA_010110895.2 Picea sitchensis | reverse complement strand
ATTTTCAGGTGGTGACGACGGTTGAGGGTCCACGTATCTCCTTCAAAAATGTCACGCACTTCGCCCACACTTTTCCCTCTCGACGAAAGGGTTTACATCATCTGCGCTACAAATATCCACCACGTGGGTGCCCATCAGACTTCTAGTTTCTGGGAAGGAGATAGGACACAATAGGAGGAAAATTTTTGTGCCACATTCAAAAAGACAAAAAATGGGATCATGTCAATCATGCCTCTGGTCCCACGTGAAATCTCAATATTCTGAGTGTTTTCCTGAGAGACCAGTTTCTTCTTGTCAGATTCTTACCTTTTCTCCATAATACTGCATTCCCATTTAGATTTGTTTGAGCGCTGGCAAGAGCTGCGCAGACATTTTTTATGGCCAAACCACATTCCTTGAAGTGCTCCCCGATTTTCTCCTATGACATCCTCTTCTCTTCGCACAACTGAATGATCACATCTTGCACTTTTATGAGTTTCATTTTGATCCAATTCACATTCCCTTCTCGACTCTGCGATGTTGTTGTTTCGACAGTTCCTTCTGCTAACTGTTTTCTCAATTCTTTGTTCTATTGGTACAATTCGACAATAGCAAGTTGTGCTTTCTTCAACTATTGCGACAGATCCTGAACCTCCATGTTTTTTGTGCCCTACCTTATCCATCTCTCACTAATTCCCCAACTTAAACCTTCAACAGGTTCTAGCCGAACAATGTGCGTGAGTAACTTCTCAACAATAGATTGGGCGTGCGCTTCATGTAGAGCTTAGGTCTCCTCGAGATTATTGATCAACCTTGGCATACCTCTTTTCTAGGGTACTGGTTGTTGGGATTACGATCCTTCTGTTTTATTTCCTTTTCCTACAGCCTCCTCCATTCTTGCCTCTGCACTGCGAGATGTTGTTTCCTCCATGGGTAGCGAGAGATCTCCTTTGGGGTCCCTGGGGATGTTGTCTGAAATTAGGAATAAATTCCAGTATTTGTAAATCTGCCCTAATTCCTCAACTATAAACAACTTAATTAATGATATATAGAATAATTTCTTCCTCGACTGGTCCGCTTCGGCTTGGACGTTGTCCGCTATTCCTCGTAGGCTTTGGTGCAAGAAGAAGGGTAAATTCAAGGCCCTTTTTTTCTATGAAATGCATAAATATCCTAATGTGATGTGGGTGTATTCTTTCAGACCTTATTTCACAGGTGAAATACCTCCTAATCACCTTTAGGATCTTTTGAAAGGGCTCCCGTAGATACCGACTCGAAAACGCCCGCTCCAATTTTCCCATTCAAGAAGTTTGGTTTGATGAATTCTTCATAGCATAATATGTCTAAAGGCATGCCCTTACACCACCTTTCACTGCGTGGAGGGATATCTGTCACAGCTGATAGGTTTTTCTTCGTCACCCGGAATGTGAGTCCTGCAATGATCATGCAGAAACCATTAAATATGAGAGCAAACTATTCATCCAACTTCACGTTGTATCCTCAGATTTTCTCACAATAGCGCATACATCCAACTTGTTCAAAATATGACTTGACATTTAGGTATTCATTGATTAACACCAATTCTCTAGGTTTGAGCCTCACAACTCTCCCACTTCGCGCCCCTTTCCTTATGTCTTGGGATGTTTTCGTGATGCAAATGTGTATTTGTTTCGTGCGTGCACGGGAATGAAATATGGACACCCTCCTCACACAAAAAATGTAGAATGATATACTTCATAGAGACCTGTTCGAGTGGCAGTGGTGGAAGCTTTGCATGATAAGAAAAAATAACTCTAGGAGTTCACTGTGCGGCCACCAGACATTATGAAGACTTTCGGCGCAGAAGAAGGCTGACACCGCGATAAACGATGATAGCAAGGTCATCGCAGTAGGGGAATGCTACATAAATTTCTTGCATGGTGGAAAGGCACTATGAATTTAATAGGCTCACAACATAACTGATGGAAATCGACCTTCCCAGAGTGAAAGGACTAAGGAATTATAGAAAAAATCGCAGAAAATGCACAGACTCAGATGGTAAAGGAGAAACACGCAGGGAGATTTTTATTTATAATTGAATGAGCGGGGGGTGGAATCATGGCATAGGGTCTCGAATCCATGGTGAAAATAAGTTTTGAAGTAGGTTGAATATTTACATAGTACACTCACGCGACGGGTACACTTCGAAGTGTGCAAAGTACATATGATAAGAGTTATAGAGTATACCGTGATTTCTTAACCATTCTGACTTCATAATTAGGTGATGATGGTCGTTATACCTGTGGATGTGACCTTTACACTAACAAATTTCCTCGACCTCTGGAACGTAAATTCCCTCTTTCTGACCTGAATCAACCTTTTGGGAAAAAGACCTTTACAATCCACACATGGCTAATTATGACACCCTTTCCCGACTCCAAGGGCCACACTTACCACTTGCTGACTTTGACCCATTCATTTTGCAGTACCTGACCTCACATGCTTCGACACATGGACCATGAATCATCTCAGACTGACTCTAAGTGATAAAATAATGGTGCTAACAGGTAGGTAACCTTGAACCCAATAGTTGTCATCTCCTCATTGGTCACTGTCTGGGGGGTTTCCATTATGTTTGATGAGAATAAATCTATTCACACATTGGGATTCATGCAGTGTCTTGGATTCCATTAGCCTTATTGGTAGTTTACTCCCCTTTATTGGAAAATTTTCTTATTGGATGCTATTCAAAGGGTCTCTTTCATGCACTACTTGAATCTGATGCATGCGAGAGACACATAGGGTTGTTGGTTTGTGAACATCCTATTCGTCCAAAATTCTCCTAATCATCAAGCTATTACTTTGTACCTTGTGCTGACTGATGAGAGATTCCCTAATGCTCTCCTTTCAATGAGTCTCTTTCCATCGAATTCATATCATCTATTCTGGAAATGAGACCTAGAGTCCTATGAGTACCTAGAGGCTTGTAGTCATCAGTGGTAGGTTCTTCTTCCATCGAAAGTTGGGAATAAATCAATGTCTTATGATCGATGGATTTTGTAAACGTTCAACCTCAACATTCTTATTCACACTTGTAGAATGTAATCGATGCCTTGATACCTACTTTCATTATCGATAGGTTGTCTCGCCTTTTTTAATGATATACCTTAATGATCGGTAATCAAATGAAGTCTCATTGTGTTTGACCTCAATTCCTCTGTTCACATGATGTAGACTTGTACCTTCCATAGATAGTTTAGAATACCTCCAGCTTACAGAGGAAGCTTTCCTAATTTGTTGTTGTCTTTCATTGGACCAATACCTATATGATTTTAGTGATCATGGGAGATTAGATTGTACTCCATTATATACATATATCTTCATATTGATTTTGAGACTGGATTCCATTGTGCCTTATTCATGACTATGACAACCTATGACATATGTCTTATTTGTATTTCCTATTCATGGCCATGAAAAACTCTTTGTTATATTTCCACATGCATTTGCAGTGTAATTTAGATTGTCAACCATGTGTACAAATTCATTATGGGTTTTAATATTCTCATGAGTAACTAGCACTTCTAGCTAAGTCTCCATTACTCCAATTCTGGGAATTATAATGTATTTCGGCCATCACAGATACTCATTTGACCTCACACATTAGGGGGCATCTGTTACAACAAATTTTGCCTCACCCCATGCAACTTGCTTGAATGACCTTTCCATTTCCCTGTGTAGACTTGAAGTCCCTTTTTATACCTCCGAGATCCAAAAAAGAACATTTTTCCACATATACGTGTCCTATCAGTTAGAAAACAAGTGTATACGTAGGTTTCTCCACTACATCCCACATACATCGGGTTTGGTCCTCAAAATTAAAAATTGTGTCGGGTTTCCATGCCATGTCATGAGATCCATGATCCTTAACCTTCCATATACTGGAGATGCTCTGACTCGGCCCTTCAGTTCCATTTGAAGGCTATAAATGGATCCATATCCAAGCCTTGTGAGAGAATTCAACCTTGGAGAGCAAATACACTCTAGAGAAATTTCACTTTATATTGAGTCTGCATCCCTTTCTCCTTGAAATTCTCAATCCCTTGTTCAGTCCCCAAGCTCTTCCTTCTTTGTGATGGATAATATCATTGTCTGCCTTATATGAGCTTTCCTTTGGTGGAGGATTGAAGTGGTGGAGGCCTAGCTAAAGGAACTTAGTTTCTCGGTTACGATATGTGTTGTTATAGAAGTTTGTTAGCTATATACTTCTGCTGATTATATTAATAGAAACACTCTTTTCTCGTCCAATTGATATCTTGCAAATATTTTAATTATTATTCCATGGGCATATTTTTCATGTATGTTAATGGATTATGCTAATATATACTCTAACACTATATATTGTCACCATATGCTTGCGTATATTGGTTGTTGAGGACAAGTTGTAGGTATAAAGCTTTGATTTGCGTGCTCAACAATGGTCTTCATTGAATGTCTAGATGAGGTAGGCTCTTGGCCTTGTATTGTTATCATTTCATCTATATAACATACTTGGGATTAGAGTTGATTTCTGCATGTCATTCCTTCTGTTGTGGTTTACCCCATGCCATAACGATATTTTTTTCATAATAGAATTGGTGACCATACTGGGGATTTGATCTTCTTTTTTGGGGTCTGGAGTGTTTTCTCCTTGATTTTATCTTTGTTAGCTTGAGTTTCCTTATCGCTTGATTGCTTGACAACCTATTTTTTACTTTCCATCTAAGTTTCTTGGATTAACCCTTACCCTAGCAGTGTTTTACTATATATACATGGGTTTTCCCTTGAAAAACATGTACTTAGGTGAGTTGTCCTCCTGCAGGGTGCGTACATACGCGACTTTTTCTCAAACAATCACGTACATCGACTCTTTAGTCTTGTTGGTTGACTTTGGTGTTTGCTAGGTGAGTTTGGTTGGTTTCTGAGTCTTCTTGGGTCTCTTTCCTGACTGTTAAGTGCTTACAGAGTGATAGGAAACCTTCTTATTGTTGAATTTTCGGGCGATATTCTTTCTTATGATATTTTTCATTGGTTGTCCTTGCTTATTGGTCTGAGTGTTTTCTTCTTGGTATCCTACTTGGATTGTCTTTTTTTTCTTGCAATAGGTTATGTATGTGAAGCTATTATTCAGTCCTTGCATTTTCTTTTCTTTATATCGAAAATACAAAAAGATTTTCTTATTTTGCACTATGGAATTTTCTCTTTTAATCACTTTTCATTGATTTTGACACATCTGGAGAGATTGCATTTCATTGAAATTATAGAGATTGCATTGAAAAGTTGCATTTATAAGCATACCATCTCTTTAGAATTCAATATTAGTACTTAACAATGGTTTTATATTTGATTCTTTTATATTATGAGTCGTAATACCATCAGTTTCACGACCACACCTCTTAAGTAAGTAGAAGCCATTAAAAGTAACGTTGATTAATTAAAATTGATTAGAAATAAATTATTTTCCAGGGTACACAAAAAAGTATAGATCATAGGGCCTTGGAATAGGATTTTGTGAGCAAACGTCTCCAAGGCTATTAAAATAAACATATGTGCCTGACCATGGAGTGGTGAAACCCATTGTGTAATTAGTGACATCAGGAGGCTCCGCTCACACCAGAGTTAAGCACGAGGTCGTGCGAAGTTGGTTGCAGAGATATCCCTCTAATACTTTCTTAGCGTCAGAGATATTTATGGGGTTCTATTCATATTTGGGGGTCTTGCTAGTACCTTTACCTCTGCGAGAGGCGGATATTTTAAGATTTTGGGATTTGTTACCCTACCCATATGGTGGACCAGACTTACGACTGTTCGTCTATGCATTGGTTATATTGTGGCGACTCTAGTTGCTTGACATAGGTAGCCATAGAGGTTATTTGCAAGGGTTAGTCTGCAAGTATCCTTAGTCAGATAAGGGTCATACAACACACAAATTTTATGGAGGATTATATCTCCGGGGGGATATGACCGATTGCACTATTAAGCCCACAAGGTCACTTATAACTGATTCTAATACCTCCAATATTTTGAAGGGAGTCTAAGGCCCCTCTTGAGAAAGACATACCTACTCTAGTGAGGCAAGCCCCTTTTCAACCATTATATCATGTTTGTGTGCATTAGCCTTTTTTATTTATTTTTTTGTGCTCTCTGATTGTTAGTTGACCCTAGGATTTGGTTTTATATATCGCATTTTGAGTCATCATGGAGCAAGACCATCTTCCTCGTAGGTCGCACTGTGTTTTGAAGTTACCATTGCATCTTGAGTCTTTACTGAATTTTCCTTCTAAAAGGCGTAAAGTTAATAAACGTGGTACATATATCTCCACCTCCCAGACTTGTGATTATCCAGTTATGAGTACTGAGTCAAACCCGAATGTTACAAGGAGTCCGTCGATTCCTATAACTAATCTGATTAGTGGGATCCATGCCTCTCCTTCATCCTCGATGTTTGGGGTGCTGGAGATCCCTGCCCCTACTTCTACCCAACCCATGGGTTCTACTTGACTCATAGGAACGAACCCATTTAGGTCTCTTTTTGGTATGCCAAGATACAATTCTCAGTCAATACTTTCAGTCTCTAATCCATTTTATTTTGGTATGCCCAACATGACTTCGCAACTCTCATCCTCTATTCCAATGACTATTGTGAATCCTGTTTTGTACCCATGGACATGGCTTCTCCATATGATCCTCTCTCATTTAGTGGAGGCCATATTTCCCAAATGAATTCTACAGTTGGAGGTTTTACGCCTTTTTCTTCTAGGCCTAATCCTAGTCTCAAATCTCCTAGATGGAGTGCTCAACCGGACGGACAAATCACTTCGTATATTCTTTCCTTTATACCCTCTTCCTCAATGATGATTTTGCAAAACACATTTATTATGGTGAATCCCCTCATGTACTCTAGAGTTCCATCCAAAGGGATTCAATTTCATACTATGGGAAATCCCCATCCCAGAGATCCTCTGACTGGGGCAACATATATAACCCTCATTATATATCTTCTGCGGCAATGGTACCCATACAAACTTTTTATAAATTAGTTTGGAGGAGGATATTATCCTACCAGAAAAGGCCATGACATATACCAGAACCCTGAGTGGCATGCAATCCCTCAGTCCCAATATTTCCTGGAAGCATGGGTTCAGATGCCACAACCCAGGCTCCATTTTCTAGCCACGCTTAATCTTCTAGATTTTTCAAAATTAATGAATGACCATGTGCATCACGATCCATCATGACCCCCTATCCCTATCAATATTCCTTTGGAAATTCCAAAATTGGAAGGTAAGACTAGCGAGGATCCATTTGATCATGTTACTACTTTTCATCTTTCGTGCTCATCTAATTCCATTAATGACGATTCTATTTGTTTAAGGATATTTCAACTCACCCTCACGGGAGTCACCGTGAAGTGGTACATTGAGCTACTAGGGGGAACATATAGAAAATTTAATTAGATTTTTTTGGTCTTTCTCAATCACTTCTAGTTGTTGTTTCATTACGATGTCGACATAGAACTTTTTTTGGCCTTCCGCCAAGATAAATCCATGCATATCGGAAACCATATCCAAGAGTGGCATAGATAGAAGAGGTTGATCAAAGCTTACATTACTCCATATTTTCTATTGGAATGGTTCGTTAAGTCCTTATTTCCTTATATTTTGAAGGATGTCTCTACATCCAGAGTCACAATTGAGGAAGAAGATATTTTCAAAGCCCAACAATTGGACCTCATATATGCCCAATATGAGATTTTGTATGAAATTATTCCTGACGCACCGAGGTCGAACTATGACCCTAGACAAAATTCTGGACCTCATGCCGATGGAATCATATGCTCCACAAATTCTAAGTCTACATATTTGGTGATGAACCAGTTGAAATATTTGTCTCTAAGCAAACCTATAACAAGAAAATCTTCGGCTTCGTCCTCCACTCCCAATCAGTCAACAAATGTTCATTATGTTTAGTCATCAGCCAACCCAAATGGTAACCAAAAACCATGAGAGAATAGAAGGAAAGGACGAGGTAATAATCGTAAGGGTGGGAAAAATAATAACAAATCCAAGGATGAAACTAACAATGATAGATCGAATACTAATTTTGGTGAGGGAAAGAAATAAAAATGGAAGGTGAGGTTTCCATGTAAACTTTGTAAAGATGATCACCTTACCCACCTATGCCCCAAAATCAAGGAATCCTCAAGGCTCTTGTCATATCCACCCACTGTTCTTACAAATCCATTTCCACATAATGAACACATGGACTCGGGGGCCTCCAACATAGGAAATACATCGAGTCGGAGTCAAAACTCCTCAACACATGAAGGTGGACATCTATGTGTTAATATGGTCAAGTCTCAGATTGATGTAGCCACTCGATCTCGTGATTAAAATTCTTAACAGACTGTTGTAGGTCTAGAGTATCCTCCTCCTCTAGAAACGCCCTTACAGATCGAAAATTCAGAACCTCCGCCTTGTATTCCAAAAGGAGAACTAAAACACTCTGCCCACAATCCTAATGCTAGAGATTCCCATAACTATTCGATTATTGAAGATTTGGGTCAAACCCCTTGTGTGATGCCATCTTTGGAGGTTCTCTATATGTGTCCTTCACATAGGAGCTCCTTTTTATTTTCTTTAGGAGATCTAGACCCATGTGGCTCGAAGGTTATTAAGTTTGATGTCATGGATGTTAGGCCTCACTTATCTTACAACACGGCCTTTCAAATCCATGTGGAGTACACGAAAATTACCATCAAACTCACTGTAATTGATGAAGGTGTTGTGACATGTGTGATGTCCCTAACCTATTGGAAATCCATTGGCTCTGTGACTCTATCCCAATCTATGACTATGTTGACCGCTTTTGATTGGCATTCGTTCCGACTCCATCAAATTGTTCCCACTTTTCCAGTCTAGTTTGGTGGAAAGATAGTGGAGGTTGATGTTGAAGTGGATGATGTGCCTCTCGACTATAATTTACTACTAGGGAGTAATTTGACTTATGCCATGACAAAAGTCATGTCGGCCATTTTCCGCACTTTTGTTTTTCCTCATGAAGGGAAAATAGTGACGATTGATCAATTATCCTTTGTGCACTTTAGTCCTAATGCATTAGTTGGACCTTCGGTCCCTGTGATCGACAATCCTCAGTAGGAAACTGAGGATGTTGGTGTCAAAATGTATTCCTCTCTCATGAGTAGCTTTGATTCCGTGACACCAATTCATCACATTCATGCCATTTCCAATGAGTCTTCATCATTGATGAGGTTCATTCCTTTCCATACTTCATATTTCAATGACCCTTGGAACCTACCTTCCCAAACTATGTCATATGAAGTTCAGTCACACATTGGGATGGAAATGCCACTGTCAATGACATACATTGTGTATCAGTATATTCTTGACACTATTGCTGACCCGGATCCTTTTGCATCGCATAAGGATGAGGAGGATCCATTTCTAAAGCCCGTATGGGTTGTCCAATATTCTTGTCCGCATGATTGCCTCAAAGATACTTTACCCTTAGATGAATCCATCTTAGAGGCCATGTATGGTCTTGATAGGGATTGGGACAATATGCATCATCACTCCTATTTCCTCCTAGATATTGTTAGGATCGAATAGGATGAATTTAGATCTACCTTGAGTGAGATGGTCGGTCACGTTTTGGTTCCACTAGATACGTATGGTATTTATGATGAAGGAAACATGGAGAATATTTATCCTACCATCACAATCGACATCTCTTGAGTTCTTGGAACAATTGATAATGTATATATTGGTGCAAATTGTTCACTTGGATAAATTCAGATCTACATCGATCTCTTCAAAACATTTTGTGATGTATTCGCTTGGTTGTACGAAGATATGCCATGGATCAACCCCAACATTTTAGTACATGATATCAAGACTTATTTGGATGCTAGACCTGTTCAACAACATCTTAGATATGTTAATCCTAGGAAGGCCCATGCTATTAAGGAAGAGGTAGAGAAGCTACTTAATTTTGGTTTCATCTACCCAATTCCCTTGACTAAATGGGTGTCCAAACCCATTCCCATGAATTAAAAACAGGGAACCATCCATGTATGTATGGATTTTTGAGACCTGAAAAAGGCTTGTCCTAAAGATAACTTCCTGACTCCTTTCATTGACCATAATCTTCATGAGTGCGTAGGAAGTGAAATATTTTCTTTTATGGATGGATTTTAAAGGTATAATCAAATTCAAATCAAACCCGAGGATCAACATAAGATGACATTTATTTTTCCTTGGGGTACTTTTTTCATACCACAAAATGATTTTCGGCCTTAAAAACACCGGGGCAACCTTCCAACATGCCATGACATTTTATTTCACGATCTAAAGCATATTTTTGAAGCTTACCTTGATGATCATGTTGCTCACTCTCGCAAGAGAGTATATCACTCCACTCACCTTCGATTAGTATTTGAGATATGTCATTAATATCACGTTCGATTAAACCCTCACAAGTGCATCTTCTGTGTTAGGTATGGATATCTTTTAGGATTCTTAGTATCTGAGCATGGGATCATGGTAGATCCTATGAAGGTCGAGGAAATGCTTCGATTTCCTTCCCCTCACAACATTCGACAACTTCAAGGTTTAGAGGGGAAGTATAATTTCTTGCATCGGTTCATAGTGAACTATGCCAATTTAACTAAGGGTTTCATACATATTTTGAAGAAGGATACTTCATTTATATGGGATGATTGAGCCCAAAAATCCTTTGATGCTAATAATAAATCTTTGGTATTGACACCTCTATTGAATCCTCCAAACTATAGTAGATACTATTTAATTTATGTCACTGCATCCAAAGGGACGGTTGGTATGGTTTTGGTTCAGGAGGACGATGAGCTCCATGAGCACATTTTCTACTATATCAGTCAAAACCTTTCATCTTAGTGGAAGAAATTAATGTTTAGAAAAATGATGGGAAATATTTCCATTGCATGAAGGAAGAATGCTTTAAGAACATTACCAATGAACCAAGAATATTGGATGTGGATGGGGTTAAGAGGAAAGATGAAAATATTTTCAAATGGGAAACTTCTCATCCAACTAAATATTGCAACACTCCTAAGTAACCATAAGTTTATTTTATTGAATCATGGTTCCAAATAAATGCAATGATATTTTGGGAACATCCAGCTTAGTTTTACTTCAGTACACTTTGGGAATTATCTTGATGTTGGATTACTGAAAGGGGGGGGGGGGTGAATCAATAATGAACAATTATACCAATTATTAATCCTTTAAACCACAAAGTATATTATTTTACTTATTCAACCATGTTCGTATGTTCATCATCAATATCTTACTGTATCATAATCATTAACATTCATCAATGCATAATAAACAATAACAAACACATGCACACAATGCATAGTACACCAATATTTACATGGAAACCCAATGTGGGAGAAAACCACATAATTCTTTTCTTATATTTTAAGAATTACATTTAAGGAAGCAACAACTTCCAATTCTCCAACTACAACTGAAAGGAGGCTCCAACTCCCTAGTTTCTTAGGCTACAACCTGAGGGAAGCTCCAACTCCCCAATTCTCTAGCTACAACCGGAATGAGGCTACAACCCCCTATGTTCTCTGGATACAACAAGAATGTGGCTACAACCACCTATCCTTTCCCCATCCAACCACCCTAAAATATAACTATAATGATGGAACCATTGTCACACTATCACTATGAGATATACTATTGTAAACCTGTACCAATACACCTGCACCAAACAACCTGTACCATAAAGCCTGAAATCAACCTGTACCAATAACCCATAAACAAAATGTACCAATAATCTGTGCTAGCATGTACGATGCATCAACCTGTACCTTAACCTGTACCATAAACAAGTGCATCAACCATGCACCAAACCTGTACAAATAACCTTTCATAAGAACCTATCCAAATAACCTATCACAACAACATGTCTCATCAATATTATCAACCAAATCATATCTACTCACCAAGATCAATCACCAAGACAACTATTAACCATATGCACAATATCACCAAGATGTGCATCAACCAAGCATATCACAACAACTCATAATCACCACCAAGATCAATATGTGCTTCTAATAATATACCGAGACAAGTATTCTACATCATCCATAAACCATGTGTCAACAATACTACTAACAAGTGCCTTCAATCATGTACCAAGTATGTACCAATCATGCATCAACTACTCATCAACTATGACTCATCAATATGTACCAACATCATCAACTATACACCTCATGTATGTGCCAACTCATCAACTACTTGTCTAAAACATGTACCCAACATGTACCTCAACCATATACCAAATACATATACCAATATAAACATCAAAATTTCTCTATCAATACATCATGCTATCCATAACCAAATATCATAAACCATTTCATCAAACCATGTGCCACAACCTATTGTTCTACAACCTCTATCTGTAACATACCTCAACCAAAATCACTCATCAATTTCATCATCCAAATATTATTTGTAACTCTGTAACAAACTTGGTGTATATTATCACATACCTTAAAACCTTCCTTAACTTTAACAACAAGAGACTAACATTTTCATCAAACTTTACTTTAGTCTCACATGACTAATTTTGGATTAGTCAACAACCCTAACTTGCAATAATAATAACTATGTACCTGTAATGAATAAATATATGAAAACAATACACAATTTTCGTCATTATATTGTATTCAATTTCTCCAAGTTTCACTTCTTGGAACCTCCTAGAAAAGGATTTATAGAAAAAATGACATACCTTGTTGAATTCTAGATTATTCTAGAGAACGAACTTGTAGAGCATGCCCCGCACGAAATATTTGATGTATGGATCTGAAGATGGTACACAACATACTAAAGACTGTAATATAACCAATACATTTTGGATTACTTAATTTGGATCTATTATGAATAAGTTATGACATTTTTACCCAAAAACATATTTTTTAGACTAGTTTCAGGACTAGCCAAAGGCCCTATTTTACATAGAGTGTAAATCCCAAAATACAACGACCCAAAAGTTGATTTTTTTATCACAATTACTTGGATATGTTTTATCAATGGCCTCCATATTTCACTATTTGAATCATTGTAGAAAAAAATTTATTTCGAAAATGGTGAGATGACCTATAAATAACATACCTTAGAAAGCATCATCAAAAGACTTTATCCTCCCTTGAATTTCGGCCTTGTTTACTTCACCTTCCCTCTAAAATCCACCTTATATATCCTTTGGTTACCTCGGTCACTTGTAGATATTCAATATGCTCAATGGATCCTAATGGGAGACCCTTTCTCTCTTATTTATACTCTCCAAGTAGCTTCCTCTAGAAGTATCCATTTAACCACTTTGTCCACTTAGCCACTTTGTCCACTTAACCATTTTGTCCACTTAGCCACTTTTTCCACTTAGCCAAATTTTCCCACTTAGCCACATTGTCCACTTAACCATTTTGTCCACATAGCTACTTTATCCACTTAACCAACTTTGTACACATAGCCACTTTGTCCACTTAACCACTTTATCCACAAATAGTAAACTCTCCAATTCTAGTTGCAACTAATTTATTTTTAATTGTTTTCTTGTTGCAACCACTTTAACCCATGAGTAACCACTTTGATTGGTCAACTTATTCTAGGAGATTCTATAATAATTTGACTTCTTTGACCTTTTAGGATATTCTAGATAACTCATGAGGGTTCTCCAACTTCATATGGCCATAACTCTCTAACCGTGAGGAGTTATGTGGTGTTATACATATAACCAAAAATGGAATGAAAAGAAGTATACATATAGGATAGTGTTACCTATAAATTCACTAATATTCATTCCTTTATACCTCAAACAGAATCAGGTCCCTTACCCATGCCTTTGTGCTACCAGAATTCCTTTCTAGACTTCTCCAAGGGTTGACATCAATCACTAAGGGTTGACATAAATCTACAATATCACTCTCCAAGGGTTGACATCAATCACTAAGGGTTGACATTAATCTACAATATCACTCTCCAAGGGTTGACATCAATCACTAAGGGTTGACATAAATATACAATATCACTCTCCAAGGGTTGACATCAATGACAACCAACAATACAAACCAATTTTCCATCAACCTAAGGCAATTGTATGACAATATCCCCCTTTGGAATTGATGGAAACACTTAGTCATGATAAAATTCATGCTATACCCCTCATAAATATTTCTATATCTTCCCCTTTGACATCAATGGAAAAGGGTATATCCCTTTGGGGCTGCTCTCCCTGACTAAAATCTCCTTGGGGATGCTCCCCTTATCTACATTCCTTTGATATTTATCTGTGTTTCTAAGCCTTTGATTACCCTCTCTCCCTTCATATGAACAATATCTCCCCCTTTGACAAAGGGTATCAATCTGATGTAACAATGAAGTCATATTGATCATTCTTCCCTTGTGAGAATCATTCCCCCTGGAAACATGACTATATGATCTCTCGCCAAGCATATAACTCTTTATCTCACATTTGATGAATCTCTTCCCATGGAATCATACCTCTATTCTTACCTCTATGTCTGACAACTTATTTGAATGATATTTCTACCTATCTTTTTGGTTTTGTTTCTCTCTTGACTTCTCTGCAAGATGTTGTGTAGAAAAAATATAAGTCTTCCTATACATGTTGCCTTTTGGAGTTATTTTCCATTGGTGCTTCCTTTTGTAATCAAATGATATATATGAAAATCATTCAAGAATAAGAATTCAAATATTCTTGTGTAATTATCATCCATTATGATAATGTTACTTTGTCTCTGAACCACTCTCTGAACCAATCTATGAATCCATGCTCTTATCCACTGTCATGTGTCTGTCTAAACCTGCTAAGTGTTCTTACAAATCCATATATGTCCATACTATCCAAGAATCTGCTACACAACTACCCATAATGTTTACTCATCTATCACTATACTATCATGAAGTCTTTACAACTACAACTAATTAATCTATCATATTGTACTTCTGCTAACTGACTTCTATGGATCTATCTACTCAAACTCTGCAAGTTACTCAAAGGATGGTTCTCTGGTCTTTCTCATCTATCRAATAGACTCCCCCTGTCTAATATTCATATTACCTGGGAGTCTCTAAGTCGGATGGATCAGAACAATTCCTGCTCTGATGCAGATTCATCATCATCTTCATCAGTAGATTGATCATCTCTCTGACTCTGACTTCCTTTTTTCTTTCTGTGGATTCATCTTTCACTACAATACCTGAAGGTACAATATATTTAACATGTTCCTTATTTATTTGTCCTCATTTTCTTTCATTTATTTTCCAAACCTTTTTGTATTTGACATCTTCCTTTTTCTTTGTAGATTTGTCTTCATCTCGTTTTATTGCCAATCTTGCAATCTCTGGGACCTGGTATTTGTTCACATGTTCTTCTTGTTTTCTTATCCATACTTTCTTATATTTGATATCAATGTTCTCTTTCATGGAAGTATCAATCATGCTTCTACAATCACGAGCTATGTGTCCATAGTTATGACATTTGTAACATTCAATGTTACATGGGACCACATAATCATTTCTTGTTTGAACATTTATTTTATAATCCCTGCAATTTGCAACCTTATGTCCAAAGTAGTACAATAAAAACAATGACCACAATAGAAATTTACATACCTGGGAGTAAATGATCTTCTTTATGGTGTAGTCCTTATAAATTTCTTCCTTGACTGATCATGATCATGATTGAAGCTTATTTGTGGCTTGAACATTGATGATCTTATTGAATACGTATCTTTATTATTTTTCTTATATTTTGGTTGACCATGATTCCTTCCTTTGAGTACTTCTGCATAACTCTTGATATTTTCTTCATTCTTCTTTTCTAGCAACCTAGAGTGCTTCTCTTCATTCTCTACTGCTGATGTAAACATTTTTGTCTCTTCAACATTCTTGTTGAGCTTGATGAATTTGAATCTTAGTGTGACAAATTCTTCTTCAAGCTTCTCAACCTCTTATTCTTTATTCATTATTTGAGACTTCATGACCTATTATGTTCTCTTTTCTTCTTCAAGTTGGATTTTCAATGTAATTATTTCTTCTTCGAGTTTTCTCTCTTCTTGACCAAACTCTTCCTCAAGTCGGTTTAAGTCATTGATTATTTCCTTGAGATGATCCGTCAATATCTTTTCTCTCTTTTATTATTCTTCCTTTTGTGCTGAAATGTTGGCTTCTATACATTTCTTTTGATATTCTAGAGTTTCTTCAATTGTTCTGGCCTCTTCTAGTTAAGCTCTTAAATTCTTGATGACCTGCTAGGATTTTTTGGAACCTTGAACACTTTCCTTTTTCTTAATCAATTCTTTCTTGGATGACTTATTTTCTTCTCTTTATTTCTTTAGATATTCAATTGCACTGATGAATTTTTCTCTGTAATCAACTTCTACTTCTTCATACTCTTCCTCTTATGAATCTGTCTGACATGATGATCATTTTTCTTCTTATTCTGTAGCTACATATTCTTTGGCATTTTTTGATTCTGTGATGGGTGAAGAATACACATTATGTAACTTAGCCCAAAGCTCTTTGGTTTCTGAACATTTACCAACATTTTTTCTTACCGGATTAGGTAATCCTTCCCATATGAAATCTATTTCTATTTTGTTATTTCTAGCGGGAAAATACCCCTTTTAAATATACCAGGGTTTAAGATATAGACAGAGAAAATGATCGTCTAAAATTCAATATAGTTTCTACTCTACCCCAAACATACCAAAATCAATGAACATAAAGAAGTAGAAGAGAATATCAGTAATTGTACCTTTTATCCCACGTCTGGTGATGATCTCCTCAAGCTCTGTAGTTACAAATACGGAAATCCTCCTCCCAAGCATGACCTGCATCCAAGACTAGGAAAACAAGGAATACAATCATGCATTTCTATTCATAAATTAGGGTTAGATATGAAATTCTATGTATAAATCAAAGAAAATACACAAAACATCATCATTTGGGATAGGAAAAAGGGATTATTTTATTCATCAAACAAAGATTGAAACTTACAATCCATGTCGGCCACCGTTCCGTGAACTTGGTCCGGGTTCCTCTTTACAATTCTCCAAGTGCACCTCCAATAGGCCTCTTCTCTCAATATTTTGATCACCTCAAGGGAAGGGAATGGGTTGAATGGAAGAAGAAGGGGCTGAAGAGTGAATGCTAAGGCAGTAGGTAGCAAATGCTTGGGCAAGGAAGGGAAGTGAAATTGGGAAGAGTTTCACTGTTCTTATGCTTCTTGGTGAAATGAGACCCCAACACCTCCTTTTATACAATGAAAGGATGGTTATTCGGTTGGGGGATGGGTTATGGCAGGTGAATTGGTTGGGAAACCTTCAATAGCCCATGAATTTCACCGAATTCCTTACAACTTTTAAATTTTTGCAACTTTTGGAAGCATACGCGGGTTGTTTAGTGTGTAGAAAGCGTATGTACAAGGGTTTTCTAGCATGAAATAATCATATGTATGCGGTCTGTAGTGGTGCAAGGCACGTACATGCTCTAAAAATTGTTTTTTTAAGAAGAGGTCCTTAATGGTGCTTTGGAAAAATATGCAGTTAGGAGGGCCAAGGCCATGTATGCATGAGTAGGTAATTTTAGGGATATAATAGATGCCCCCTAATGGATGAGATCAGAAGAGAAACTGATGGCCGAAATACATTACAACATATTCACCAATGTACAAAATCGAGTGAGCCCTGGATCAAAGTTCGAGATGTGCCATCTACAAAACAACAATTGTCTCTCTGAGGTGGGCATACCCATGCTTGGGATGAAGTAAAGCATGGTTGCCAATCAAATACACTACATATCCATGTTATATAACTATATAAAGTGTAGCCATGAGAAATAAACAACATATCTACATCTCAAAATCAATCAAAGATATACAAGCATAGTATGTATCTTCAAGAAGCTAATGATGCCTGTGGTTGGAGATGAGGTCTTCATAGCTCGAGAAATAACTTCAAAATATTCAAAATCAGGTAGGAGTACGATCGGAGTGTAGGACTCACTACTCTAAGGTATTTGAAAATCCTTCAGGAAATACAGGAGGATCTCGATGATCAGGCAGTGTTGGCCCTCCACCAATTTTTTAGGAAACCTTGGTCAGGTTTGGACCACTTTTTGGACTTTGACATATTGATCGAGGAAGGAGCGCCTAGGCAGAGCTGAGATCACGGATACCATCAATTGTACGAGCTATGTGGACTCAACAAGGGGTTATTTAGGGTTTTTGTAATGGGTTATGGGATGTTGGCCCATGGGTTCTCCCATGATTAGTCCTTATTGTAAGGGATTGTAAAAGTATAAATAAGTAAGAATGTATAGGAGAAGTAGAATTTTTTGGTAGTGAAAAGTGGATAAGTGCAAGTAGTTTTGGGTTTCTTTGTGCAATAGATGAATATCTGTTAAGGAGTTGTGTTCAGTAGAAGGTTGGCTCTATTACTTGACCTAGTTTTGGAAGGAGGATCTGGTGCTCAGTGCGCAGATCTCCTGTCCTTTGCAAAGCTCGAATCTCTGGCTTGGTGCACAGGAGTAACGAAATGTAAAAGATTGACAAATAATAAAGAATTCGAAGTAGTTGGTGGATGTAGACCCACACTGGGGTGAACCACATATATCTTGTGTCTTTGGTTTGATTTGTGTTGTGTTGTTTATGTTTCTGTTTAGTGCTTTTGTGTATGAGAGATAGATCTGTTGATGCTTAGTGATTTACTTGTGTTAAAGATAAATGGATGTTAGACCTAACTCAATTCTATGTGCTAAGTGGTTGAAGTACTTAATATTTATTGTTACTGCGTCGATCTACCTTTAGGGTTTGTTCTGCAATGTTAATAAAGCTAATAAACTAATGCATATCTTCTTCTAAGTGTTACTATGATAAAGATGATAAGGGAAAGATGATACCCCTATGTGGAAGAGTTACTAATATACCTATTATTGTTCATGGAACATCGACTGAAGAGGTATTTGAGGTCATTAAGTTTGTTGGGGATAGTTCCCCTTTCCCACTTTTTCTAGGTAAGACTTGGATTGAGAAAGATCAAATAAGAAGAAAAGCAGAGGAAGAAGCTATAGAAAAGAAAAATTAAGAACTAGGGGATTTCATAGTTGGGAAAATATATCAACAAATAGAAGAACGAGAGGATAAGTCGAAGCAATATAAAAAAGGAAGAACACAGGAGGGACAGAAAGAAAAAGAATTAGCTGTCAAGGTTGAAAGGATGCAGGAAGGCCTGAAGAACCTATCTATGTAAGAAACAAGAATACCCACCCAGGAAGTATCAAGAGAAGGGATATTAAATTCAGAACCTTTGAGGGAACATCAACAGTGTGAAGTTACTACGCTAGAGGAAGATAAGAATAAAAATGGAAAGAGGATTCCATAAATAATTAGAGAGACTCAGATCACATGGAAGAAGGAAAGGAAGCTCAATAAGAAGAAATCCAAGTTGGAAAATCTATAGGAAGCTACAAATAATAGATGGAAGATTTCACAGACTGGAACCTTGCAGGAAGTAGGTTCACATGAGTTGAACCTCGTTGGAATTGTAGGACCACGAAGAATGGGACTTCACCCTGGAAAATATATATGATTGTTGGAGGCTCCCCGACCGTTAGAATGACGCTCCAGAATAGATAGAAAACACATTTATGGGAATATGGACTCCTTTTGGACATTGAGACTGCACCATAATGGACAGATTCACATTAATGGAAGCATTCTTGGATGTTGGAAGAATCTGTTACGACGCCCGCTTATTTAACTCGTCGGTCGCTGTTCTGGGACCACTTTTTTATAACCGTGATTACCCGAGCCAAGAAAATAATTGTTCGTGTTTTGAGCTGTGTTATCTAAGAGAAGACCATGCATGTCTGTTTGATTACCCCACCTGTCTGTTTGTCTACCCCGACCCATCTATTTAAAAGTGAGAATGTCGAGAAAACCCAGTGCATTATAAAATTTTGTCAAGGTCTTCCTCAGGAAGATGATGGCCGATATACCGATATCTGAACGAGTCTAGGAGTCATCGACTAGGGGATTGCAGGCTTCCCCTTCAATTGGAAGTCATTCTGGTTGTGTTAGCCCCGCGATTAGAAACAAATTAAGCATTGCGGCGATCTGGATAATGTGAAGCAAATCCCGTTGATCTTACCAGAGTATATCCCACCTTTGGCTGGCACTGTTTCCCATGATAGCATCCCATGATATTTTGAGTTCACCTTGTTCACCACGTACATTTCGAAAGGAATATGCGTAGTTGGAAGTCAGTTGGGATAGACACCACTACTGAAGAACAACAATTTCAATCTAGGCGACATGAAGAACTATGATATGCTAGAGCCCCACCACTACTTGACGAAGTCAACTGGGAAGAATCCTCACCTCGTCTCCCAGCCATGGATTAAGGGACTGGCATAGTCCACCATGCTAAATGTGATGAAGATTCCCCATTTTGGCCACCACTAGCAGGTTAAGACTTGGGTTAAACTCCTCTTTTCGTGCTATCATGGCGGATACCTATGGCTTGATCGAAGGATTACTATGGATCCGACGTTGATCCACTAGATTACAGGCTTAAGCATGAAGGGACCTAACCCTCATTAGTTTTATCCAGGGAAGGTCTCAGACCTCTCCCTAACACAACGCATCAAGGAAGATTACAACTAAGTCGAAAAAGGAAAGCGAGGTTACAAGGTAGCCTCTATACAGGATGGTGCAGTGCACCTCGCTTGCCAACTCATAGCTGGAAATATTGTAAGAAATAACCACCCCACATAAGTCACTAGGTTCGTGGTGGACCTCACAGGAAAATGTGTGGAGGGCATGCAGATGAACTGGGCAAGCTACCTCGTCAATGAACTCGAGAAGGATTTCCACGAAGCCCAAGATTTTGGATATGAGTTCCACTTTAGCTGGCTGATAATTTTGATCGCATTTGTCTCTTGGAAAATGCCTGAAGAAGCCACCTTCTTAGAGATCAAACCATCAGATCCATTGGCCACTAGGTTTTCAACCTTGTGGTACACCAATGACATGATGAAGCACTGGCAGTCCAACGTCGTGTTTCATGCATATTATTAGAAATTGAAGGTTTCCATTGAGTCATTTTCATGCATGACACCACACACCCTGCACCAGTTCAGACCAATAGCCAAGTTCCATGCAGATCCACATTTCATATATATCACTGTGCATAGAGATGAGAACAAGGAAGAGTTACATTTGCACTACAAGCTAACAGATGAAGACATGGAGCAGATCATGAAGGAGTGGCTGAAGGAGTTCCTTGTACCCATCACTGATACAGAACTCTCTGAAACTGACACCATAGGAAGCCCCATGGTCACCTGGGTTTATCATGTTGGACAATCCAGTGGGATGAAGAATAAGAAGAAGCAGGAAGAAATACAGGATATAGAGACCGATGAGGAGGACAACGCCTCTAAAGAAAATGGGTTTGGATCGCTCGGAGGAGGAGGAGGAGACCAAGAAGATGGACAAGGAGGAGGGGATGAAGGAGAAAATAAAGGAGAATGCAAAGCTACAACGCCTCAAGATCCCCCTACCGAAACAATAACATCGTAGAAGAGGAAGGTTTCTTCAAAGAAACCTTCAGCATGAAAGAAGACGCATGCTAGTAAGCCCTAGCTGGAGGCCATGCTCACGCATGACGATATCAGTTTGGTCTGCGGAGCTATGCAGGATGATTCTGAGGACATATTGCCGAGATATGGAGAAAAGTAGGAGGAGATGTATGGAAGGATTGAGAAGGAACTGAAAGAAGTACAACAAGTTATTCATTTAGTTTATGCAGTACCTACTGCATCATAGACTGCAGAATTGGGGGATGAACCAACCAAATTGAAAATACTAGCAGATGCAACAGAAGCTCGACTTAAAAGAGTCTAGGAAGAGAAGGAGAAGGCTAAAAAATCCTTTAAACAAGAGAAATATGAAGCCTTATAACAACTATGAGTAGCGTGGTACAGTCTGACTACCTATGAAAGTAAGAGAGAAGAGTTTCAGGCGATTCTCAAGGAGGAAAAAGCCCAACTATAGAGAGAAAAGGAGCAGTTTCTCATAGAAGGGGCCATAGTCAAAGAAGAGGTGAATAAAGCATGTCGCTCTGTGCCAGGATTGGCATAGGAGGAATAAGATTTGGTCGAGGTTCAAGTGGTGAATCTCGCTGAGACCATCCAATAGCTTCAAGCAAGGATAACAGAATTGGAAGCCCAAGATGTACTAAGCACTTCACAAGAGGTGCATGAATAGAGGGAGGAATCCACTAAGAACACAGTAGTAAGGATCAAAGCCCTCACCTCAGAGTGAAAGTAGTTGAGCGATAGAAGCACACAGACATATGAATGCCTCACAAAAGATCCAGAGCTAAGGAAGATGGAAACATAGTTATAGGAGACGCAACAACATGCATCCTCTGTCTAGAAGCAGATGAAACTACTCACCACAATTGAAAGAATGAAGAGATCTCAGGAACAACGCATAGTGAAACAACATATCACAACCCTCCAGGGCAGGGTAATGGAAGTCGCGCAGAAGCTAAAACCTATGTAGGACAAAGCTTACAAGGTGTTCAAATAAATAGAGGGACAAGACTTGCAACTGGACCAAGTGGTTGCATCGGTAGAACAGTGCCTGGAAGGGCATGTTACAACACAAACGATCCAAGATCTTGTTGAGAAAGAGTCTCAGGAGAACCAACAAGTCAAGGTAGCTTGATTTAAGCTTGAGGCCTTCGAAGAAACATTGACCAAAACTTAGTGACTCGAGATGAGTCACAGGTGAGTGTTGGGGGCCTATTGGCCCTCGACCAAGTTTTGAGGAAACCTTGGTCAGGTTTGGACTTCGACATATTGATTGAGGAAGGAGCACCCAGGCGTAGATGAGATTACAGATCTCACCGATTTTGTGGGCTATGTGGACCCAACAAGGGGTTATTTATGGTTTTTGTAATGGGTTATAAGATGTCGGCCCATGGGTTCTCCCATGATTAGGCCTTATTGTAAGGGATTGTAAAAGTATAAATAAGTAAGAATGTATAGGAGAAGCAGAATTTTTTGGTAGTGAAAAGTGGCTAAGTGCAAGTAGTTTTGGGTTTCTTTGTGCAACAGATGTATATGTGTTAAGGTGTTGTGCTTGGTAGAAGGTTGGATCTGTGCCTTGACCTAGGTTTGGAAGGTGTATCAGGAGCTCAGTGCGCAGATCTCCTATCCTTTGCGAAGCTCGACTCTGTGGATTGGTGCACCGGAGTAACAAAATGTAAGAGATTGATGAATAATAAAGAAGACAAAGCAGTTGGTGGATGTAGCCCCACACTGGGGTGAACCACGTATATATTGTGTCTTTGGTTTTCTTTGTGTTGTGTTGTTTATGGTTTTTCTCAGTGATTTTATGTATGATAGATAGATTTGTTGATGCTTAATTGTTTACTTGTGCTAAAGATAAATGAATGTTAGACCTAACTCAATGCTATGTGCTAAGTGTTTGAAGTACTTAATATTTATTGTTACTGGGTCGATCTACCTTTAGGGGTTGTTCTGCGATGTTAATAAAGCTAATAAACTAATGCATATATTCTTATAAGTGTTAATAGAATACTCTGCGAAGTATTATAATCACATATCTGTGTCCCATCTCGGTTATAGACACCTGGATCATGTAACCCCCCTTGCTTCTACCTCGGGTGAGACTTTGCCTCCTTCGCAGGTTTGCTGAAAAGGGCCGATAGTTAGGGTTTTTTTGGTACGTTGTTGAAGTGTTGAATCCTGGGTCTGCCCCCGTGCCAACAGGCAGAGAAATTCGTCGATTTCGAATATGGTCTTGACTAGACTCTTGGGATGGCTGACTCATGAAGGTCAAGAGAAAATTTTTAGAAAGGTCGACTAAGGTTGAGTAAAAATTCCCTTGGACAAAAGCATGTAAGAAGATTAGACTCAGGCAACATGACATTGACATACGTTTGTGATGCCGGAGGCAATGAAAAATCTCCATATGTTTGAAAGAGTAACCAAACAGAGGAGGATATAGATCTATGTAGCGAGAAAAAATTCCTAAGGTTATACTAGATCCCAATTCTTGATGAACAAATGAAAGGATGTGCTTTGTCCAAAGGAGAATCTCTTTGCTACCTAAAAAAGAATGTATATTTCCCGTCCCCTCTTTTTGGAATATTTGATTTTTTTGTCTCTTTCAATTTCTAAATATCTTGAAAAAGAATAAAATAATTCTACATTACAAAGGAGGAATGATAGTTGCGACAAGAAAACTGGTTCCAAGCGCATGGAACATACTAATGCTCAAGGCAAGGAGACATGTGCATGATAAGGAAACTTAGGGAAAAATCCTCCATGGTTCAAGGTGTCAGATCATAGAGGAAAAACGTGTTGCAAGGCTTGCATATAAGGAATGATTCAAAGGTTCATTTGAGAGCAACATGGAGCCAACATTAGGCCAAAGACGCAAAGATGAGACTCACAAATGTGATTAAGCATGACACAATGAGACCGCTTCTATGCATTTTTTATGAGCCCATATAAGGTAAGCTCAGTAGTTTTTTCACGTTTAGAGAGTCTAAAAAAACACAAAAGAAGACTCCATGGAGTACCTTTTTTGAAGTTAGTCTAGTCGGTTCGAAAAAGGGTTAAAATTGCACCGAAAAAATGTCTATTCAAAACCATTTTAATGAGTGTGACAAAGACATGATCACTTTGTTAGCACTCTGTAAATTTTTTTGGCTGAGAAAACAAATGACAGAGGTAACCTGCAAACCAACTTTAAGGATGGAAAATAGCCTTTCCAACCTAGATAGGGCTCTCTCTTTGAGACATAGTCTCTACTAGATAATAACTTGATGCGTTTGTGGGGCATTTCTGGTTTCGCTGGCAGGGGAATACAAAACCTTGGGCCATGGAGTCAATTTCTTGAAATCAAGAGAAATAAATGGCTTGGTGAATGAAACTTTGAGAGGATAAAGGATAAGAAGGCAATGGTCTTTCAGTTCAAATGTCATTGTGTGTGGTGAAATAAAGGGTACATAAAGCAACTAAGAACACCATTGAAGATGAATTCTAAATTACTTGGAAGAAAACATAGGAGTTTAAATGGAAAAGTTTAGAGCACCACGCGGTGAATTCTATACTTGTTAAACATTCCAATTTAAACAGAGTAAAGACATGAATATACAGAAAAAAGGAAAGCACATAAATAGAAGAGATCACAATACATCAGACCACCACCATTAGAATCTTTTTGTCAAAACCTCAAGACTTCTGCATTATATTTCAATTGGTTTCGAAGATTACATTCAATAGTTTACTGTCTACACTACTTTTCCAACAAACTTGGCTTACATTGAAGAGAAAAATATATAAAGAAAACTATGCTCCTTGGGATACAATGCCTCAAATTAATTCTCTTAGAATTTTTGTTCCAGTTATTCCCTGCTAGATGACCTTTCAAATTGAACATACTAAAAATGGAAACCCAATTGCACACAATCATGTCATAACCGACGTCTTTATCATGATCATCTGTTCATTATTAAGTTTCAATCATTAGGAGGTGATGCGTCAGCATTTCCCCTTTGAGTGTTTACCTGAATGATCAAGTGCACTGTCAAAACTCTGCCACCTAGTGTAATGAGCTTTGGTGGATGTCACACGATCATAGGTTGTAGTAAGCACATGGCGAGTTGGTATGGAAGATTCCTATGGGATGTTTCTCGTTATTTCCAGGTGGCGACGACGGTTGAGGGGCCATACATCTCCTTCAAATATGTCGCTCATTTCACCTACACTTGTCCCTCTTGACGGGTGGGATTAAAGCATATGCACGAAAAATATTGATCGCCCGGGTGCCCATCAGACTTCTCGTTTCTCGCTAGGAGATAGGAAAAAAGGGGAGGAAAAATTATGTGCCACATTAAAAAAAAAACAAAAAAATGGGATCATGTCAATCATGCCTCTGCTCCCACCTGTAGTCTCAATATTTTGAGTGTTTTCCTGAGAGACCAGTTTTGTATTTTCAGATTCTTTACATGTCTTTCCAAGACTGCATTCCCTTTTAGATTTGTTTGAGCGCTGGAAAGAGCCGCACAAATGTTTTTTATGGCCGGACCACATTCCTTGAAGTGATCTGCGATTCTTTCCTCTGACGTCCTATGCTCTTCACGCAACTGAATGATCAAGTATTTCTCTTGTCTAAGTTTCCTTTTGAGCCAGTTCACATTCCCTTCTCAGCTCTGTGAAACTGTTGTTTCAATAATCCTTTCTGCTAACTATTTTCTCAATTCTCTGTTCTCCTGGTACAGTTCAAAAATAGCGAGTTGTTCTTTCTTTAGTTGTTGCGACAAATCCTAAACCTCCATGTTTTCAGTGCTTGACCTTCTCCATCTTTCACCGATTCTCAGTCTTGAACCTTCAACAGGTTTTGTCTGAACAACACGCACGAGTAACTTCTCGGCAATAGATTGGGCGCATGGTTCGTTCAGAGATTGGCTCTCCTCGGAATTCTTGATCAACCTTGGCCTACTTCTTTTCTAAGGTACTGGATTTTGAGATGACGAGCCTTCAATTTTCTTTCCTTTTCTTGCAGCCTCCTTCATTCTTGCCTTCGTGCTGCAAGATGTTGTTTCCCCTATGGGTAATGGGAGATATCCTTTGGGGTCCTTGGGGATGTCGGCTGAAATTAGGAATGAATCCCAGTCTTTGTTGATTCGTTCCAATTCCTAGACTATCAACAACTTAATTAATAACATATGGAATAAGTTCTTCCTCGGCTGGTCCACTTCGGCCTGGACGTTGTCCACCATTCCTCTGAGGCTTTGGTGCAAGAAGAAGGGTAAGTTCAAAGGCCTTTTTCCTGTGAAATTCATCAACAACCTGATGTGATGTGGGTATATTCTGTCAGACCTTATTTCATAGGTGAAATATCTCCTAATCACCTTTAGGATCTTCTAAAAGGGCTCCTGTAGATACCAACTCGGAATGCCAACTCCAATTTTCCCATTCAGGCAGTTTGGTTTGATGAATTATTCATAGCATAATAAGTCTAAAGGAATTCCATTAGAACACCTTTCATCGCATAGAGGGATCTTTGTCGCGACTGATAGAGTTTCCTCCATCACCCAGAATGTGATTCATGCAATGATCGCACAGAACCCATTAAATTTGAGAGCGAATTGTTCAGCCAGTTTTGCGTTGTGTCCTTGGATTTTCTCGCAATAGTGTAGACATATGACTTGTTCAAAATATGCTCTGAGATTTGGGTCTTCGTTGATTAACACTAAGTCCTAAGGTTTGGGCCTCACAGCTTTTCCACGTTGTGCTCATTTCCTTATGTCTTGGAATGTTGTCATGATGAAAATGTGTATTTGTTTCTTGCACACTTGGTAATGAAAGACGAACACCCCCCTTGTGCAGAAAATGGAGAATGATATACTTCACAGAGACCTATCGGAGTGGCAGTGGTGGAAGCTTCGTGTGACAAGAAAAAATAACTCTAGGATTTCATTACGTGGCTACCAGATGCTATGAAGACTTTCGACGCCATGATGAATGGTAATGGTAGTCTCATCGCAGTAGGGGAGCACGACAAGAATTTCTAGCATGGTGGAAAGGTGTTGTGAACTGAACATGCTCACAACATAAATGATGGAAATCGACCTTCCCACATGGAAAGGACCCAAGAATTGTAGGAAAAATCGCATTCAACACATAGAATCAGATGATAAAGGAGAAACACGTAGGGAGAATGTTATTTATAATTGAACGAGCGGAGGGTGGAATCATGGAAGAGGGCGTTGAATCCATGGTGATGAGAAGTTTTTAAGCAAGCTAAAGATTTACACAGTACACTTGTGCGACAGGTACACTTCGAAGTGTGCAAAGTATAGATGATGAGAATTAGAGAGTATACGTGATATGAGCATCGTGATTTCTTAAACTTTTTGAATTCATAATTAGGTGATGATGGTCATTATACATATGGACATGACCTTTACACTAACAACTTTCCTTGACCTATGGAACATAAATTCCCTCTTTCAGACAGGACTCGACCTTTTGGGAAAAATACTTTTACAATCCGCACATGGATAATTGTGACACCCTTTCCCGACTCCAAGGGATAGATCGACCACTTGCCGACTTCGATCCATTTATTTGTTTCAGTACTGGAACTCACATGCTTCGACACATGGATCATGACTCATCTCAGACTGACTCTAACTGCGGAAATAATAGTTCTCACACACTCGACAAACTTTTCAATTTTAAGAAGTCTAAAAAGAGCTTAACTATGGACTCACAACATTTTTTGGGGTTTAGTCTCCTTAGCCCAAAAAAATATAAAAGTAACTAAGGATAACTCTCTCGACGAGACGAATCTCCTGAGGTGTACCTTTTTCCGCTATAATCTACAGGATGGAAAAAGGGTTAAACTCATGCCAGTAGATGTTCTTCTGGACCAATTTAACGAGTGTGAAGGAATAAGGTCACTCGATGATCTTTTTAATTTTAGGGAGTCTGAAAAGAGATTAACTATGGACTTCATAGAGGTTCCTTTTTCGTAAGTAATATCCAAGGCCCGAAAAAGGTGATAAACCAAAACCAAGGAGAATGTTCCTTTTTCAAATATTTAGTCCCTCATGCCTAAAAAAGGTTTAAACTTATGCCTAAGAATACTCTTCTAGTGAACCTAAGTTCCTATAGCATACCTTTATTCATAAAATTATCCATCCGAACTGAAAAAGGGGTAAACTACCGCCGGACATATGTGTCTTCAGATTTGAGTTTGGTGAGTGCGAAGGGAAACAAGATCACTCGGAAATATTTTCATTTTTAGAGAGTCTGAAAAGGGATTAAAGAAGACTCCAGGGGGATACTTTTCTTAGTTAATCTAGACGAGATCGAAAATAATAAATACAGTCTCGTTGGATGTTGCTTTGGAATTTCAAAGCGATCTTGAAAGACAACAAAGATTGCTCATTAGGGAGTCCCGAGGTTAAGGCCTAGGATGATGGTGAATCAAAAGAATGAGGCTTTCATGATAGGACTAACAAGGACTCCCAATCTTATAGTCATTACTGACAACATGGATGCCAAAATGCAGCAAGGATCTACCTAGGGAATCCATGTAAAGGTAGGGTCTACCACCTAATTACACACTTCTAGAGTAGCAATGAAGGTTTTGTGTCACACTTCAGTGGGGTCGATCCTTTGACAAAGTGAAAAATACAACAAGATGCAGAAAATGGGAATGAAATCCTAACTTATATGCCAAAAGTTGAAAAAATGACTTTTACCAAAGGATACCAAAAAATGTGACCAATCTGAAAAAACATTACCAAACCAAAAGGAAAAGAGTACCGAAAGGACCGATAGAAAGCTCAGAAATGAAATTGAGTGACCACCAAGCTAGGAGAAATGACAAAGGAGGTCAAAAAGGGGGAAAAAGGCCAAAAACTTCTATAAATAGAAGTGGACAACTCATTTTTACCATTTCAATTTGAAAATCAACCAAAAGGTGAAAATACCCCTTTGCTAAAAGAGTGGATTCTGGGAGCTTAAGTGGATGAAATGACCTTCTGTTTGGACCAAGTAAGTACAAATAACTCATACTTGCAATCTAATTCCTTCTTTATGATTTAATTTATATTTTTGAGGGGACACACTCTTATAAAAAGAGCGACCATGCGTGTACGCGGGTTGTCCAAGGCCAGCTTGCATATGTACTTGGGCAGGAAACCAACAACCCACATACATACTCGACTGTGTGCAAAAAAACCTGCATACACCTTTATAGACTTTGAAAAAAGAAGAAGAAGGTATTGAATCTCCTCCACTTTGCCATGAAATAGGATGTATGTTCATTGGAGAGAGAGAGAGAGAGCATGAGGAGCTCGATTTCTTGGTCAAAGAGGACGCTATAGCCATTGCCGCACTGAAACAATGTGGGTTATGGAAGTTTTTCCAGTGTCCATTCATGAGGGCACAACCAAGGCTTCTCAATGCTCTTGTGGAGTATTGACATCCTGATGCAGAGGCTTTAATGTTAGAGGGTCAATCACTGATCGCAACCACAGAGGACATTTACTTCTTGACTGTCCTCTCGAGAAGACGAGAACTAGTTAACTTGAGGACTTTTCCTCCATGTCCTTTCAACATCGAGGACTACATTCGGATGTACTGTGAGGTTAGCACTAAGAATTTAGGTTCTCGGGTTCCAATCTACAAGATCACCAGTTTATCTCTGTGTGTGATCTTAATTTTTATTTGGAGGATTACTGGATCCATAACCCTTCACCAGGCCTCTCGAGCACATATGCATTGTGCCATTTATTTTTTGGAGGCCAACATATTTGACTGAAGTACGACCATGCTGGTATGCATGAAGAGACAACTTGAAAAGGGTCAATGACGTACTAATAAGAACTTCGAGTTCATTACCATTTTGTGTTCTTTCTTCTTTGAGAGTGTGCCTAGTCTCAGTCCCAGAGAAATGATACGGGGGCATGTAGCCTCCTTCCTAGAAGTGAGCAAGTGGGTAGCATTGGTACCTCAATAGGGTGGAGGGAGAACCATAGAGGCCTTCAGTGACAATTTTTTTGACTGGTGGGCACGTCAGATCCCAGTGATTGAGGATTTCCCATATGCAGGGATCAACTTCACTAGAGACACATACATGACTATACCTCCCAAGGAGGAGCGAGGCAAGATAAGTAACATATTTTTAAAGTTTATTTAATTTTTAAATTTTGATATATATCATTTCTATGTGTGTATAGAGTACTGACTAGTGTATCTATTATGTATATATATGGGGCCCGTACGACTAGCAGAATTTGCTAGGACTCAAAGACGTCCTCGACTTGAGGTAGGACCAAAAACAACTGGAGGACCAACAACTGCAGAGGGACCCCCAACCGGAGAGGCTGACAAAGTTCTGTGACGAGTGGAGAAAAACCTCACTGCACTCACTCATGTTGTACCGATGGCCGATATCGAGGATATCCCCCCTGCTATGCAACCTCATGTAGTAGGGGTGCCTCGCACTTGGGTCCAATTATTCCAACGTTTGGAAAATTTCGTTGTACACTATAGCAGGACCAATAGGCCTCATCCTTAGATAGAATTAGACCATTGATGTGTTGAGGGCACTTTTTGTACCATATATTGTTTTTGAGGGAATAATCCCAACGATGTATATCGATCAGTTTTGAGGCTTTCATGCCCACCTTTGTACTCATAACACTTATTTTGTACCTATATATATATATATATATATTCTGTCTTGTGGATGACTTTTTACAAATGTATTTACATGTGTATGTGTGTACTTTTCTTTTATGTGTGTGCAACATGCCATTCTAAAATTTGATTAGCTAGAGTATATGTTAGAAGATTAAATATCCTAAGAACATGGATATACATAATGTAATCGAAATATCATTCTAAGAGACGTACCTTAAGGAATCGTCGGTGCAGAGTGGGATCATAAATGCGGTAGACCCCATTTAACTAGGACACCATCAGTTGAGCATATAGGTAAATCTGGAGGTGAGAAATACCTTGTGACAAAGAATCACAATGCAATTCTATCACTACATTGTACTCAACAACATTGTTTGTAGCGTCACATAGGAAAATACCTCCGAAAGATAAAAAATGGCCTCCAGGTGAGAAAATCACGCAAGATGTGGAAGAAAGCGTTCAAGTGTGTTGGCTAGCGCCATCCGTGAACCCAAAATAAACCTCTGATTCACTTGACATCTGCGACAGTGAAAAATAAGACATAAATAACTACAAGTCCAAATTACAAAAGAGACAAAAATGTATAAGAAGCTATACATATATACAAGAATTCACCCAGGTGACCAGCCTAAGAGTATTACTTCTTAAGGTAGAGCCCATTTCTAGGCTCCTCCAAGGCATTTCCCTAAAAATAAACCACACGGTAAGCGCCCTTCTCCAAGACCTCTTTCACAATGAATGGTCGTAACCACACAGGTTTTAACTTGCCTACCCCCAGGGGATATTTGTCTTGATCATAGACCATGACAAGATCACCTTCAAAGAAAATCTGAGGACAAACAAAATGATTGTACTGACACTTGACTCATTTCTTATGAGCCTCATTGGCTAGGGATGCATCACGCTGCTGCTCATAGAGCTACTCAAGATATAAAATGCATTGCTCAGGTGGTGAAGTGTCTGATAGTAATTACACTGCCAACTTTAAAGAAGGAATCTGACACTCAATAGGTAAGACTGCTTCCAACCTGTATACAATTTGAAAAGGTGAAAAATCGGTGGAAGTATTCACAGTCGTTCAGTAGGCCCACAATGTTTAAAATAACATCAAATGCCAATTTGACTTGGCAGAATTGATCGTCCATTGAAGAACAGTCTTGAGAGACTTATTCATAGCTTCAACCTGACCATTTGCTTGCAGGTAATAAGGTGACGAATGTTCCTATTTAAACCCAAGCTTTGAAGTTAATTAAATCATCATTTTGTTTTGGAAGTGACTATCATGGTCAGTGAAAATCTCCTTCGGGATACCAAACCTTGCTACTATTTGATTAAAAATGAAAATATCTGTTGTTTCACCATCATTGTTGAATGTTGGCATAGATTCGACCCACTTGGTGAAGTAGTCTACTGCTACAATGATGTAACGATTCCCCCAAGATGAAGCCGGGTGACATGTAGTAAAGTAAATCCCTCACTTGGTAAAAGGAACAACAACAATGACATGAAACATAGGAGCAGGATGTGCCCACATCTTCCGAAAAAATATCTGGCACATGTGACACTTCTTGACCACTTCCACACAATCCTTTATGAATGAGGTTCAAAATTTACCTTCATGTAGAATATTTTGGGTTGTTTCCAACCCAGACAAATGACCACCACATGATCTAGTGTGACAATTGTTCAAAACGAGCTCTACCTCTTCGTGGATAAGACATCGCTAAAGAATGCAATTGATGGGTATTCTATATGTACTAATTTCCCTCAATTAAATTGTCAACCTGGGGTAAGTAAAATTAGATTTTTGGCACAACATGAGCCAAGGAAGAAATAAAATCTAATGGAAATATTGACTAACTAAGGAGATGGTTTACCCTAGGGATCAACACTCTTTTCAATTTACAAATCTACTTTTTTAAAAGATGGCTTTTAAAATCTATTTAAACAACAGATTCTATGTAAAGAAACCTTCAACTAATGAGCTTCAAGAAATTTTAGAACTATGAACTATTTGACCTAAATAGCTTTAAACAATCTAGGACTATGAATTGTTTAATCTACCTCTAAATAAGAAAATAACAAGTAATCTATATCCAAACTATCTAATCTATCTATTCAAACTATTTTTGAATAAGAAAATAACAAATAATCCATTTCTGAGCTATTTGATATATTTATTTAATCTACCTTTGAATGAACAAGCAAGTAAGCAAGTAAGCAAATAATCTATCAAAACTATCTTTACAAGTGAACTCTATTCTTAAAGTAAAAACTCACAATTATTTCTATCTTGCAGAGAATAAACACTAATCTACCCAACTGCAAGAAAGAGTGTTGTGACAGTATTCAAATGTGATTATTGTGTCTATGGTGATGAATGACATCACGATGACATCTAACTACCAATGACAATTCAAGTGGAATTAACTCAATGCTAACTTCTACACATAAATGAAAAGTATTGATAAGGCAGTCTATAGAATTTTTTTCCATCATAAGAGAAACACTAGATGTTCTTGGAATCCATATGATCTTTAAACATTGTGCAGAAGAGATTCAACATCAACCATTTTCTCTATCATATTGTTACTAGAAAATACTCTGCTCAAAATCACTAATTCAAGCAAATCTACAAACTCATAATTAACACTTAAAAGAAAATCCTAATTCAAATTAATAACTAAGATAACACTAAAAATAATCTGTATAGAATCAATAATTTCTGCAAACCTACAAACACATAACCAATGCTAATTAGAAATCATAACTCAAATCCATAACTAAAATAACATGGAAAATCACAATTTGAAATTACAACTAGGGTATCATGGAAAATCATAACTCAACATTATAACTAAGATGCTATTGAAAATCATAACTCAAAATCCACTTCTATCTTATCATGTTGATGCTAAAAGAAAAATTACCAAATAAAACAAACCTACAGAGAGTATTTGAAATTAGAACTTAATAAATAAACACTATCTAAATTAGTACTCTGTAGAGTGATTTACAACTAGAGAGAAAAAGACATGACAACGTAATTAAACAACTTCTACACAAGTGAACTACCACTTGCAAACAAAATGTTAAGAATCTAAATATTGAAAAGTAACCATGGATGTCCACGCATGCTCTTTGATATACACACAATTCAGAAAATGGGCTGCAAATTAGAGAAGATGTACATGGAGGTGAATTAGACAAGCAATTAGAAATTAAAAATATATACACAGTGAATGAAATTTAAATAAGCAACTTTGAAATAGTATATGAGAGTCAATTATACATATGAAAATATATATACTGATATAAACAACTACCCAGACCATTGGTGGCACCCCCAGAAGGTCGTGGCAATACTTCAATAGGAAAACACTGTCACTGAGTTAACACAACATTGGCATTGCTCATTAAAAAAAATAGAGTATACAACAAAATGAAGATAATGTCTGTGTATAAGATAAAATTTGTGTCTTCTTCCTAGCATAAGAAATGGTATTTATAGATTATTACAGAGCTTGAGAGGTCAACCACAGGAAGTTTCGACGCTCTCTAAAAAAAGTAATTCATTAAATTCATTCTAACAGAAGGAATATTTCTTAAAAACCTCGTGCACTCCACTTAGCGGCCGCTGCAACTACCCAAGTCTGGATGCGTTGAGATCCATGGCCGGAGGGCATGAGTGGGCATAAAACCTATGTTCCTGATGCATCCATGAAATCTCATCGATGTTCTAACCGCTAAATCCTCTGCGCTCCGAGTGTTGGATTGAGTTTCAGATGGAGTGATGGATCGAGTGTCGGATCAAGTGCCAAATGAAGGTTTGGACGAGGGACTGAATGAAGGACTAGATAGAAGGTCGAGTCATGATTTCAATCTGTTGCAAGCAAACAAGAAACGTTAGATCACTATAATCAATCAACTGAAGATGAATTAATCGTAAAACCATTGAAAAACAATGATTATACATACCTCGTGCAATTCCATGGAGAATTGATGCATAAATCTTGATAATACCTTTAAAAATGGCTAAATGAGAGCATAGAATGTATAATTGTCGTATGCAAAAAAGGATTTGGCCATTGGAAAAATAGTCAAAACACCAAACCAACATTTGTCCCGTGCCTAAGGATTTACAGGTCCCTCTGCAAACAAAAATGGATTACTCGACATAACTATACTTGTGAAGGAGGGGGTGGATTGGCTTTAGAAGCTTCTCCCTCATGCCCTGGGGACTTTGTCTTAGGCCTTTTGAGATGTTTCAATTGCATCCGGATACTATGATTGGTGGTGGTCATTTGATCAACCAATCATTGAAGAGAGTTTACTTTTTATTGTAGGAAAACATTGTCATGATGCAAATGTCTATCCACGATTTCTCGTTCTGTCAATTATTGAAGAAACTAAGCATTTTCTTGTTGCAATTTCTCAATAGTCGAGGTTTTATCATATGGGTCAAGAGAGGAAGGATTGGGTTCCTTGATAGATGTAGAAGGTATATCAACTTTAGAAGATGGTATAGGCATCTGGGAGGAAGGAGTAACACTATTTTTGTGAGGGAGACTTGGAGTAATAGGTTCACATTTGACCTCTTTATTGGGCTTAGACTCCTATACAAAAACTTCTTTGAGTCTTTTATGGGGGCTCTAATGATCGAAAGACAATTGAATAGGATTCGAAGTACCTAGAGGTTTATATTGGGATTTCCATTCATACTTCAAGTGCTTCTTCGAAAGGATTGCCCCTTGAATCGATTAGATCCTATCCTCTCTGTAGGAACCTAAGGAAAATATTGATGAAATGCATCTTGTAGATTCTTATATTTATAATCAATAGGTGTTGAAGGCAATGAGGATTTATCATCAGGCTTTTAATTTTCTTACCAGATGAGGCTGCAGGGGAATCAATAATTTTATTTTCCTTTTTATCAGACATGGAGATATTTTGAACTGGAGGGTTTGTATTTTTTGTAGAATGAGGCTTAGGTGAGGTGACAGCCCCTGAATCGACCGATCTCTTTCTTTTCTTAACTGTGATATGGGGATTTGAGAATCGGTAGAGGAAATCATCCCATGTCTTACTATGTTTTGTCAATTCTGATATAATAAGAAATTTAATGAGGCCATGGTGAAACAAAATGTTGTGAGGGTTGACCAAAGTTTTACAGACCTAGGAAGACATTTTCTCAAGGCTTTTCAGGAAGTAGAAAGGAAAATTCAGGGGTTTGTTAAATTGAAAATGGGCTAACAGACAAAAATGACAAACGTTAAAAATAGAGTACCTACCTTCACAAGTGATGAGCCTGGTAATTACGATCAGGGGGTTAATCAATTCATCTTTGATCCATTATTTTGAATATCCTTTGGCTCCAGAGAAGTTTTTGAATTCGGTATTGAACACTCTGTTATAGCTTGGACAAGGAAATTGATGGTTTTTGAACCACCGATCGCCAACCCGTGGAAATTTTGTGGCTGAGGCAATGGATTCCTCGAAAACCAATAAGACTAGAGACCCTACATGAGCCAATATCCCATCGAACCCAAGATAAAATTGGAGAGAGACACGATCGTCCTGCCCCTACATACTGGCCAGGAATGGTCTCCAACCCGTGCGAAGGAAGATTTCTCTACACGTTGTGAATTCCGGAATGGCCAGTAGCTTAGTGTAGGAGGATGGTTCATAACAGTTGGGCATGGTTACAAAGAGAGTGATGAGAAGGAGGCCAAAATCGGGTAGAGGGTGAGAGAGACACAAAAAATAGAGGATGAGTGAAATGAGCAATTGGGGCAGAGTACCCGTTTCTTAATGCAATTGTGATGGAAACAGTTGAATTGTGGGCGGATTTGTTATACACGATCGCCATGTGTGATCATAATTGCACTGAATTTGAATTTGAATGGTGTTTAATTTGGAGGAAAAAGAAATCATGTAAGAATTAGATCAATGTACAAGTATTCTACTTGGATATTTTATCATAAAATGCATTTATAAGTTTAATTCGATTACCAAAATGGAATTTGAAAAATACACCATTCAATTTGTCTAACTTGCCATTGCAACGTGTGTAATTAATTCAAACGATCATACTTGCATGTGATCATGATCATTTAAAATATATGAATACCTCACCCGATCCTCCATATGACACTTCATATCATCCTCCAGATGGCACTCCATCTGGTCCTCCAGATGGCACTCCATCCGGTCCTCCTGTGTAAGTGGAAATTATCCCATAGTAAATGGACGTTCACCCATAACACTTAGCTTGGACAATTTATGGTAGGCATGGTGAACAGGAGCATGGAGCATGGATAGAATGAGTATGAATAGGATTATCCATTGTTTATTTCCTTGTCATCGATCTGTAAGAATATAAACCAACTTGTTCCTCTTTTCATAGGCTTGTAATACATATGATAGTGAGAATTTAGCATTTTTTTATTGATCTGTAATTTTCACAAGGAATAGTTAAATACAAGCAGTGTTCCATTGTATAAACATAAAAATAAAAATGCACAATAGGATTATAACACATATAGTGATGTCAAAAGTATATAATTTAGCATACCAATACAAACAATTGCTGATATAATAGCCCAAGATTTTGTAAAAACAATATGACATAATTTTTGACAGAGATTCTACATCCTCTTCTCATGGATTGTAATATATATGGCAGTGTTTATCATTTTTAATCTCAGGAAACCCCTCATCCACTCGTAAGTATCATGACACCTCACAATCAAAGATATAGGGAACCAATCAATTCTCCCAATATCCTAAGATTTACAATTTTCTAAGTGTAGAGATAAATTTCACACATTAGTTTGATAATACGATTAAAATATGGTCCCACTTGTAGGACAAAACATCCTACATATAGTTAAGAAGAGGTAGGCGAGAGAGTCTTAGGATTGTCTTAAAGTTAGTTTCCAACAGAAGATTGATGGAGTTCATTTACCTTTGATTAACCATGCATACTTCTTTTCATCTTTGCCTACAAGTAGTGCCGTACATCAGGACAAGTTTTAAGATTTAGGAATTTTATTTATTGTTTGTCAGATCATCACCCTCGCTAGGTAGAATATCCCACTACCAGCAAGCCTGTTCAGTACTCCGATGGGTTTACCTAGTCATTCCATAGGCTGGTATCCACTTCTAGCAAACTTGTTCAGTATCCCGACGGGTTAGCATATTACATCCTTTTATAGCAGAGACTGGTCCACCATGTTTTAAGTTTTGTGTATAAATATTGCTTTTTGCAAGAAGATGGGGAGGGAGCTATGAAATTTTTTATTTTGTACTAGGATGGTATTTAAGTTAGAGAATGACTCTTCTTTATGTATTCCTTATAGATTTTCCTGATGTAAGTTACACTTAAGTGGACGTATCCTATCTATATGGTATAATAAAACATTTTTAGTGTGTAGTGGATGGTAGCATTGGAAAAGAACAGAAAGGTATCTTTAGGCCCTACTCACTTTCTTCTTTTTTAAAGTTATATTGATTTTTCCATGGCTAACCGCTAATCATACATTCTTTCTACTCTTTCATAAATATACTTTACTCACCCACTCATGGTTCTTAGGGAAATTGTACGAGTAACCTCTAAGTTTGATAAGACAAGTTGTTACTTCCTTATATCCTCTAGTGGTGGAGGCTTATGAGCAACTTCCATTAAATATGCCTTGAGAGAAAGGAAGATAGAAATCTTGTAAAAATGGTTAATTTATAGCAGACAATTTCTAACCATAACAAAAATTCATTATCCAATTGATTCTTAAGAAGAAAATAGAGTTAAAATATAGAAATATATTCTTTCGAGGTAAAATACTTCCATTTTTGTCTCTTTGAAGTTGTCCACTTGTGGTGAAATAAATACCTACAAATATCTCTAAAATTGTTTACCAAGAAAAACACACTTTAAATTATTTACATATGTACAATCATAATTCATAAAAAGTTTCAAGAACAGGGAGAGGGAGAAGAAAATTCCCCATCCACCAAGGCCAATGCCTTGTTGGCTAACATGACCTGTAGAAAATATTCTTTGGAAATGGGTCTGTGGTAAAGTTTAAGTCCGTGTCCATTCACTACGAAAGATACCTGTCCATCATCAATTGTTTTTATCTTAACAACCCCATTATCATACATAGTAACTACCTCATAAGGACCCAACCATCGAGTGGTAAGTTTTCCTTTAAATTTTTTTAATTGGGAATCAAATAGCAAATCCCAATCACTAGGTTGAAATTGTTTCTTCTTAATAGATTTGTCATGCCACTTTCTCCTGGGGTTTTGAACTAAAATTGTCCGTTGTATAACATCTTGTATAATTAGATATCATTTTTGGGATTAACTCCTTTTCGTGTAAGTCAGTAATCCTGAAAATGATATATGTATCTTGTAGCCTCTATCTTGTATAATCTCATCCAATTCGTTCAATTGTAGGAATCATTGTTTTTTACCCTAGTCTAGGTCTAATCCTAATTGTCAAACAATACAGAGTGCCCACATTTAAATTGGTGTGGTACTGACAGACTAGTTTGCTTGTTCTGGTGTACAATTGGTGTTTCTCGGGGTGGTACAATGCCAATCCTTTGGAAGTCTATTAGCCCAATCTCTATGGTGTAATTGGACATTTTTTGTTAAGATAGTTTCCAATACTTTGTTCGTTGACTCTACTTGTCCATTATCTTTTGGGTGATATGGAAAATACTTACGATGCTTTATCCCATACTTTTATGTTAATTCCTTCATCAACTTATAAGTGAATTGTGTGCCCTGGTCTGTAACAATTCCATGAGGAACAACAAAGTAGGTAAATATGTCTTCATAAATGAATTCAACAACAGAATTTTTGGTAGCCCACAAGCAAGGTTTTTTCCTCTACCCACTTGGTGACATGTCTGTACAAACAAAAATATAATTCTTCTTCTGAGACATGGGTGAAATTGTTCCTACAAAATCAAGGGACCATTTCTCAAAAGGTTATATCATAACTTGGGCACATAAGGGAATTTCATCATCTCATGTGGGTCTTCCTATCCTCAGTGGTGTTTCTCCAGGTGGTACAATATGCCCACAAATCCTTTGGAAGTCTATTAGCCCAATCTCTATGGTGTAATAGGAAATTTTTTGTTAAGATAATTTCCAATACTTTGTTCGTTGACTCTACTTGTCCATTATCTTTTGGGTGATATGGAGAAGACTTACAATGCTTGATCCCATATTTTTCTATTAATTCCTTCATCAACTTAGAAGTAAATTGTGTGCCCTAGTCTGTAACAATTCCATGAGGAACAACAAAGTAGGTAAATATGTCTTCATAAATGAATTCAACAACAAATTTTTTGGTATCCCTAAACAAGGTTTTTGCCTCTACCCACTTGGTGACATAATCTGTACAAACAAAAATATAATTCTTCTTACGAGACATGGGTGAAATTGTTCCTACAAAATCAAGGGCCCATTTCTCAAAAGGTTATATCATAACTTGGGCACATAAGGGAATTTCATCATCTCATGTGGGTCTTCCTATCCTCTGATAGCTATCGCAATTTCTCACATATTTGGCAGCATCCTTAAAAATGCTAGGCTAATAGTAACCTGAATGTAAAACCTTATATGATGTACGTTTGTTGGAAAAATGTCCACCCCATGGCCCATCATGACAACTTCGTAGGATTTATGGTATCACATCTTATGGGACACATATATAAATAATCAATTCTGGTCCAGTACGAAAAAGGCAATGACCAAACTAGGAGTAGTTATCACTTTGTGTTATAATTCGATGTTTTTCATGAGGTGACAAATGAGCTGGTAACTTTCTAGTAGCCAAATAATTTTCCATGTCTGCAAACCATGGAATATTTATGGAGAGGGAAAAGAGATGCTCATCTGGAAAACTATCATCAACAAGAATACTATCACCCTCATGATTAATGTGTGAGATAAAATCAACTACCAAGTTCTCTTTTCTAGGTCAGTCAAGGATGGTGATATTGAACTCTTCTAATAACAGGATCCACCTAGTTACTCAGCCATTGGTAATGGGTTTATTCATGAGAAAAATAATGGCATAGTGATATTTATGTACAAATACCTCATATCCTATGATATAATGGAGAAATTTATTGATGGCATGGAAAACTGCCAAGAATTCATTTTCGGTAACTGTATAGTTTAACTCAGCAGGGGAAGAGTTCTTACTCACAAAGTAAATGGCATAGGATAGTTGGTCTTGTTTTTTTCCTAGTTCTCCTCCTATTGAAGTATCAGAGGCATCAATGGATATATGAAATGGAAGGTCCCAATTGGGTCCCCTAAGACTTGGTGCCACAAATAACTTAGATTTTAGAGTTTCAAAGGAGGTTTGACACTGGTCAGTCCAAAGAAAATCAACATATTTTGTAAGAAATCCAAGCATTGGTGCAAGAATATTTGTAAAATTCTCAATAAATCGCTGGTAGTATCTGGCATATACAAGAAAGCTTCTTACCTCTTTTTGAGTCTTTGGAGGTGGAATTTTGATGATTACCTCAATCTTAGCAGGATCCACTTTAATCCCTTCAGATGAAACATGATGCCCTAAGACTACTCCTTCAGTCAATAACATTTTACAATTTTCATGACTTAAGTATGGATTCATTTCTTGACATATGATAAGGAACTTTTTCAAATTATCTAGGGCTTCCTGATAAGTATTACCATATACTTTAAAATTGTCCATATACACTTCCACACAATCATGAATGAGGTCAGTAAATATCCCTAATATTGCTCGTTGAAATGTGGTAGGAGCATTACACAAACCAAATGGTAAGACCCTATAGGCATAGGTTCCCCAAGGAAAAGTGAAAGTAGTCTTGTCTTGATTCTCAGGTTCTATGAGAAATTGGTTGTATGCTCTATATTCATCTAGGAAGGAAAAGTATCGCTTCCATGAAAAGGTATCCAAGATTTGGTCAATGAAGGGAAGAGGAAAATAATCCTTAAGAGTGGCCTTATTAATTTCCAATAAGTCGACACAAATTCTCCATTTTCCGATTACTTTCTTTGGAACCACTACAGGTGGGGATACCCATTTACTATCAGAGATTGGATAAATAAAATCATCATTCAATAGCTTCTGTATTTCTTCCTTTACTATATCCTTTAGTGATAGATCCATCCTCCTCCGGGGTTTCCTAATAGGTGTTACTTCTTCCTGGGTATATATGTGATGAATGCATGTGTTGTGGTGTATACCCTTCATATCAGTATATTCCTAGGTGAATTCCCCTGATTGGTCTTCAAGGACATTTACTAACTATTCTTGTTGGTCTAGTCCGAAATTTATATGTAGGAATTTCCAAAACTAATCTCATAAGGCATGGTCTAAGATATGGAAGATTCATCTATCTCAAAAAAAAAATATGTTGAAGACAAAATTGATGAGTCCAAATGTTTCTGAAATTATTCACCAAACATGTACTCAAATTGGGGAAAATATTGTGGAAAATCAACACATGTGATTGCAAAAATAAATTTATTTAGCACATTTTCCGTTGTTTGCTCTTGAAGTGCCCAGGATTGATCACTAGGAAACACAAGTTATTCCCAGTTCTCATTATCATATGGACATTCAAGCCACCATATATTCTCCATAACAGTTTGATATGGTGGGTATATGGTAAGATTTTGTATATAAATTCCATTAGAGATAGTCATTTCACCTTCTCTACATCCAATAAATGCATTGGTTGTGGCCAACCAAGGTCTTCCCAAGATAACAGGATACCCTTTAGCGAGATCCTTTGAATTAATGACAAGAAATTCTACTGAATATTCCCATGAGGCTAATGTAACTATAATATCAATGAATATTCCTTCAGGTATAACTTTTTTCTTATATGGTAATTCCAAAATAGTTGGGGTAGGTCTAAGGAGGGGTTTCAACTGTAATTCCTCTAAGGTAGTAACATTCATAACATTAATGGTTGCCCCCAGGTCTATGAGATTATTTCCAATGGGAACCTTATCAATGGTTATCATTACTACGAGGTTCCCTAGGTTTTCTAGGTTTGAATACTTTGTGACCCTAGGCTTGTGATCAAAATCTGGACCAGGGGTCAAATTTTAGCTCAAAAATCAATGTTCTCAGAATTGCCTCAAAACGAATGTGAGCATAGGCCTTGTCGTTGTGAACCCAATGCAACTCGTTTCGTCTCAAACAGACGTCAGGAGTGAGAGATATCGCGATCTGTCCGAATCGTTAAACATGCAAAAAAAAGAGGACGCTGACTGTGCAGTCCGTACGGATGCTGACGTGGTAGGTCCGTACATGATGATGTGGTAGGGTACGACTCACACATGGCAGTTGATGTGGAAGACATTGTTGGTAGGACACGTGGATGAGTAAACTGTTGAYACATGGAATTTAATTGGCGAATGGTATGGTGCCACGTGGCCCAGTCATGGGCTGCCACGTGGCACCCCTTTATTGGSTTTTGGTTTGTTATGTAAAATTTTATTGGATTCCATGGGGTTTGACCCCCGGACCTCCCCACCGGMTAAGCCTTAACAAAGTCCGCCCGACCACTATGCCATGCATTGGTTCTTATTAACCATATGGCTTTTAAAATATTTAAAGTTGAATTAAGTTGTATATGGCAGGAGGTCGGGCCGGGGCTTAGCCCCGACCCGTGGTTTTATTGTGTTAACATGTGACCATACCATAGCATTCGCGCAGTTATGTTGGTAACACATATGACCGGTGGTTACATGGAGTTTTTTGCGCGGGGTTTTAAATGTTTAGCCCTTGGATATATGGACACCGCATGCGACCACAAAACGCGGAGCGTGGGGTTTACGAATTGGTTTCAATGGTTATATAAAACGACTGCCACTTGTCTTATTTTTATTCACCAATATAAACAGTTAGCCCTTTGTTTATGCGTGCGGTCTTATGGAAGACCCATGTGCCCACGAGCTTGGCGGTTAGGGGCTGGAGGCGCCCTAACCGTCCTACAGTTTGGACCATTTTTTCGGTTGCGCACCGGTGCTGGATTTAAACACAAATTTGGAGCATGTTCTGGGTTCAAGCACACAGAGGTGCGTTTTGGCGAACCAGAGCCAACAAGCTTGAAGGAAGAGAATGGCAGGAGGCCTATCTTTCTAATTTTTTGGCCTATTGAGGTGCTGTAAAAGCCCAGCTAGGGGTTTTTGGATGTCCTGAATCCATTGGCACTATTATCAAGGCCATTTGAAGAATTGTTTTGCAGGGTTTTAGCCATTGAAGTTTCAGCAAGCTCCAGGGAGCTTAAAGCCCTCATTGATTGAGGACATGTTTTGGTGAGCCTATGTTTGTTTTCTATGATTGAATAATCATTTTTGGCTAATTGTTATGCTCTGAACACATTGGGACAGGTTTCAGAGGCTTTTGAGGACTTTTACAGGTTTTTTTGCCAAAGAGAAGCTCAGTGAAGCTTATGGCCACATGTAGAAGAGGTCATGCCCGGATGAGCCATGATCCGTTTTCAGAGTTCTATTAGTCATTTTTGGGGTTTTTATGTGTTCTGATCCCAATGGTACAATCTGTTTTTCCATTGGAGTTGAGCAACATCTTGTAAAGTAACTTTTGAAAAATTAATCCCAGGGAGCCAGGTCCATTGATGGAGGCTCAAGGAGATGTAGCCCGGAGAGGGGTGAACTCCTTTATCATCTTGTTCTTGTTGTGAGTTTGATGGTTTATTTGCTGCAAGTTATGTTGCTGTGTATTTATTGAAATTACATATTTAACCATTTAAAAGAACATATCCTCACACATAAGCATTTACAAGAAGATACATAAATTTGTCACATAATTTATCTTGCATATTTATACACATGAAGAAAGGTCCTGTAAAGTTTTATTTTAATGAAATAGAGGGTGCTTGCATAGCATAACAAGTTAGCCTTCTATTTTTAGATCAGCTTCTCTGATATGTATTCAGACAATTCTTCTATCAAATGTACTGTTGGAGGATCTTTCCATTTCCTACCTAGTTTCTTGATACACAATTCTTTTACCACCTTACTGTAAATTGGAATGTCCTTTATGGCTTGTAACAGGGGAATTTTGACACAGATATTCTTCAACTCATTTAAAATGTCAAATTCCAGTCGAATCATTGGTTTCTCAACTGTTAAACTTTCTGGATAAGGAGGGGATTTTCTAATCTATGAAGATTGACTTTGGGGAAGATTTTGTTCCCAGTCTTTAGGAATGATAACATATTCCCACTTAGTTTCATCCATGGGTTGTTCAGGAGTTTCATCTTCTTCTTCTTCCTAGATGACTACTGAAGGCCTCTGTCTATCCAGAATGTTTTCCGACCTTATTTGAATCTCATGTAGTGGAATAGGAGAAATAACATATGTTGGGAAGGTTTACAGCTCAACATTGTGAAGAGGTTGAGTTGGTTTGTTATTCGGGTTAGGAATCAGTTGTGTTGGTAATAATGTTGGTCTTGGGGAGCTTGTATTTTGAAATTGTTGGGGTTGTTTTGGAACAGGAGGTAAAGGTGGGGGAACAAAACCTAGAAAAAGTTGTTGGATGTTCGGTGGAAACTATGGGTAAGGATGAGTGGGCATAGGAACAGGTGGATCCTGAGTGTTTCCTTGGGTATGCCCTCCTCTCCATCCTTGTAGCCAAGGTTGGTGTGAAGCATACTGTGGAGACCATTTTTTCCAATTTGGTGAGTTCCACTGTTGTGGTAGTTTATAATAAGGTGGAACTTGAGGTGGTAGATCCTAGTATGTAGGATGACTCCTATGCTTCCATGGCCTCCTAGGTACGTAAGAAGATTCCCTAAGATCCCCACTTTTGTAAATGGATAATAAACTAGGTAGTGATGGGAATTTTTCAGTTGGGTGGTCTTCGATACAGAAGCCACAAATTGAAATGTTGTCTAATGGGCACTCCATTGGGGAATGCTTCCTCCCGCACCTTGGAAAAAATATGCACATTGTTGCATTCTCTTCCTCTTATTTCCTCTTAATCTTTAGGGTGTCCAACTAGGAACATATTCTACTTAGGATATTGGTTTTGAAGTTCTCCAATAGGTTTCCTATATCTACCCTTGTAATACTACCTGAAATAACTATTTTTAGGTTTCTATTAAAAGGATCCCGAACACTCTTCCCAGTTTTTCCTCTACTCCTCGAGTAATTTCTACACATTTCATAGATTTTAGTGAATGGTTTATGGGATATGTCACCTGATGCCATCAGGTTAAGTGTATATAGATATTCTTCCAAAATTCCTTTAAGGAAAAGAGTCCTGACTGCACCATGTGGAAGGTCATGGTATTTCAATTTCTGTGAGGTATCAACAAACTGTTCCATGTAATCTTCGAGACTCTCATCCTCTAACTGTTGAATTTTAAAAATATCAATACGAGAATCCTTGGATTTGCAATAGTCTTGGTATTTCTTAGGAAATATAGCTTTCATATCTTCCCAAGACTTAATACTGGAGTCTCCTAACCCCATGAACCATCTTAGTGTAGAATCCTTGAGAGTGGCAGGAAAAAGTTTTAATTTATGGGCATCTTGCAAGTAGTTGTAGCTTCTACACAAGATGTCAAAATCAAATAGGAAGGTATCTGGGTCTTCACTGCTCTTACCATAAAAGTTGGGCAGTGCAGAGAGTGGAATGTTCTTCATGTTGAAATTTTGTGTGGTATCCAAAATTGGAAAACCAAAGGTGGTTTTTGTTTGGTTTCCAACTTCTTCTCCCTCATCATGTCTCACATGGTTGTGATCTTCTCGATCATCCATACTGACGTGATACCCAAAGAGAGAATACTTGAATGGTTTTATCCTTGAAGATAACGAAGTGTCCCAAGTTTCTTTTCCAGGAAGGGTATCCCTTCGATAGAAATATTTATCTAGTATTTGGATGTCCGAGACTTTACTCGAGCCTGTTGAAACTATTGGTGCCAAATTTGTTGTTTCAACTTGGGGTACAATTATATTGGTTGAATTTCCAAAATAAGCATTTACCTATTCAAGTTCAATGATATATATAAAGTTAGAGTCCCTTGATGGTGTTGAAACGGAAAAGGTTGTGTTGGTTGGTTCTTATGAAGGCTCAAGTGGTCTTGCTTCTTGTCCCACTACTATTGATGTTTTAATTTTCTKCTCTATAGTTTCCCCAGTTTTGGTCTCTTCAGAGACTTCTTTAGCTCTTTGGGTTGAGCTATCCCCTACTTTCCGTTATCATTYTGCAGAGTTTATGGGTGGAGTGTTCCTTCCTCCAAAAAGGTTAGAAGGAACCTTGATTGGAAGTTTTGGTTTGGTTTTGATATATCTTCCTTTTGGGGCCCTAGGTTTGTTCAAGAAAGCAGTACAAAAAGAAAAACTACCATTGGGCTTGGGGGAACCTACTATAACAGTTGCACAGGTTCTTACCTCTTGTATTAAATTTCTCCCACCACCAAACTAGTGGTAATTCTTATAAATAATCTATGTCCTAATTATTTTCTACCTTAAGACAACTCCCCGACAACGACGCCAAAAATGATGGGTATTCTATATGTACTAATTTCCCTGAATTAAATTGTCAACCCAGGGTAAGTAAACTTAGAGTTGTGTCATAGTATGAGACAAGGAAAAAAGAAAAGTTAATGGAAATATTGACTAACTAAGGGGATGGTTTACCCTAGCGATCAACACTCTTTTCAATTTACAATTCTACTTTTTTTAAAGATGGATTTTAAAATGTATTTAAACAACAGATTCTATGTAAAGAAACCTTTAACTAATGAGCTTTAAGCAATTATAGAACTATGAACTATTTGACATAAGTAGCTTTAAAAAATCTAGGACTATGAACTGTTTAATCTACCTCTATGTTATAGCGCTAAATTTCTCTACATATGCATGTCTGGCCTTTAGCCCTCTTACTTGCATTTTTTTCCAAGCCATCACTGAGTTGCTCTTCTAAAACACCCATTTTTTGAAGATGTACGTGCCCTGTACCAATAATTCTCACATACATATTCTTTTTGAACCACTATAGCCCACACACGTATGCACGTTGCATCACTACAACCCGCATATAGTTGCAAAAGTTGCAAAAAATAAAAGGTTGCAAGGAATTCATTGAGATTATGGGTTATTGAGTAGTTTCCCAACTAATCCACCACCTATAGCCCATCACCCAACCAAATAACCATCCTTTTGTCATATAAAAGGAGTAATTGGGGTCTCATTCCACATCAAGATATAAGAACAGTGAAACTCTGCCCGTTTCACATCCCCTCCTTTCCGCAAGTAATTGCAACCCTTTTGTGAGAATTGCCTCAGAATTCCCCAATTTTCCCTTCTTCCTGCATCATAACCCATTTCAATTCCCAAGAAGAAGGTTGAGAGGAGAATCCATACAGAGGTGAACTTGGATATTGGTGAAGAGGATCTCAGACCAGGTTCATGGAGCAATAGCCGACTTTGGTTGTAAGTTATCATTGAGTTATTAATAAAAAAAATACTTTTCCTATCCCAAATCATGGTGTATCAAATTTTTCCATTTGATTTATGTTTTTATTCTAACATCTAACCCTAATTTGTATACAAATTGCATGGTTGCATCTTTCTGTTTTTCTTTCTTGGAATGCAGGCCAGCCTTGGGAGGAGGCATAAAGTTAGCGAAGCTTTCAAGCGTGAGGGGATCATCATCGGACATAGAGTAGAGGTACAATTACCTGATCCCTCTCATTTTGATTTTATTGTATGAGTTTTGGGCATGTTTGGGGTAGTTAGAGAAGTAGGAGAATTTTAAACGGTTATTGATCTACCTACATTGTAAACCTTGGTGTAGCCATAGGGGTTTTTTTTCCGCTAGCAGATTTGGCGACCATAATGGGGAAGCCTCTAGGATTTTAGGGGATTTTTTGGGTGTTTGATTCGTTTTGTACCTTTCGAGTTTCTGTTGAGTCTACTGAGTCTTATAAGGGATTCTGGTCACCTGTTGGTGCCATACCAGTTCTCCCTACCCTGTCAGTCACTCAATTTTTTTTTTTTTTTTTTGAGGAAAACGAGAGGTGTGCACCCCCTACGGTGGGTCAGCCCATGTACATATGCGTCCTGTGTAGTAAACAACCCGCGTACATACGTAGGCTACGGAAAAAATAGTAGCGTACCTGGTTTAAGAAACCATTATTTAAAAAGAGGTAACCAACCTCCTTTTTGATTGAGGTTTTACTTCTCAGGGTTTCTTGACAAAGTTCGGTGTCTCTATTTTTACAGTCATAGCTTGGGTTAGATGTCATTTTGCTTGTATTTTTGAAGATTTCTTGTGTTTACTTTTGAAAGGGTTTTAGGCGAGTCTTTGAGTTTTTTCTATCATCCTGTTTGGTGTGTTTAGTGACTCCCTGCGATCCGCAGTGAGCCAAAGGTCAGTTTTGATCTTGTCTTGTATTTTCTTTTTCCCCTTTCATTTTCTTTAAAGAAAAGAGAAAAAAAATTATTTCAAGTTTTTCCTATTTGAAGCATTTTCAAAAAAGAAAAAGAATTTTCATTCTTAGTTTGGTAAAGTAGTTGGAGTTAGTTATTTTACTTGAAAGGAAAAAGAGTTCATTTTTTAAGTTCTTTACTAATTTATTAGAACTTAAGTAGCTCGTAGTCGAGCAAAATTTCGTTTTAGGTCTTCTTTTTAAAGATCTTGAAAAAAGTTAGTTACGAAAAAGTTGGTTACAGAGAGCTAGTTGTAAATCTTAATTGTTGACTAGAAGTAAATTTGCTTTCAGAGTTTCATTTATTTAGCCTCTTTTCATCTCTCATACACATCACTAGTTTCACTGCCATATCCTTTGATTTAAAACAATCCATTTAAAATGAACGCTAAATTTGAAATTAACTAGAATTTTATGTTTGTAGGGTCAATCAACTAGTTTAGGGTTAGAGCCTTGAATTAGGTTGGAGAGGAAACTCTTCAAGGATTTAAAAAAAAAATTGAAGTTAGATCTAGGGAGTGTTAAATTCCAGTGATGTGAAAGTTATCTCAGACACCCCTCTAACATAGGGGATAAACACGAGGTCGCATGAGGAAAGGCAGTGAAGATAACCCCTCCAAAGTCGAACTAAACATAGTGGGGAACACATATTTAGGATCTGTCATGGGATACTATCGCTCGCATTTTCCTACGGAGCTTCATGGACCTTGAATTCGTTCGATATCCTCAGTTTTCTTTCAGACCACTTGATTTCAATAGCCTTAGTAGGTTAAAGACTTTTTATCCTGTTCATTGTGGTCCACCCGACTATCGATTGTACCCTCCTAGTGACTGTTTGCGAGATGGCAACTTAGTTTCATTTATTATAGGGACTTACACAGGTGACTGCAGGGGTATACCGCAGTACCTAGGGCAGACATAAGGTCACACTTTACAGATTATACCTGGAGGGTGCTTCCGTGTTCAAGTTTCACTTGCACTGATAAGTTTCTCTAGTGTTGGCTGGCGTAACTATTCTTCCAACTAGATAGTGGTTTTCTTGGTTTATCTTATAGTAATTTTTCTAGTGTGTGCTTGGTTTTAAACATTCATTAAAACCTTATTGTGTCGTTGATATTTTCAAAAATTGGAAGATCAAGAGCTCTGTCGGTCGTGAAGGCTTCAGGGCCTACCGCCTATTGCATTAGAGCCACCACTGCCACCATTATGACGATGAATTGACCAACAAGGGTCATACGGAGCGATCGAGTCGCATGAAACTATGCCCGAGCCAGTTCCAAGAGGAGATTTCTCAAATCTGGAGGAACCTATTATTTCTGAACTTGGAGTGGAAGCTCTCGGGAAACAAAACCCTCCGATCACTGATTGTCGACACCAATCTTAGTACAGGTTGTTATCACTCTATAAATTTCTTAGAGGTTGAAAAGAAGAAACATACAAAGGTAACCTTAACCAACCGCTTTTAAAGCTGGGATCTAGCCCTCTTCAGAGAGGGATCTCTCTATATAATTTAGCTTTGTTTTGAATCAAGATATTAGGCTAGCTATAAAAAATGTC
>SNQJ01S0006995.1:17043-44506 GCA_010110895.2 Picea sitchensis | reverse complement strand
GCCTGTTTCAACGCACTCTTATTGAGGGTGCCATGAAATGGTACATCGAGCTTGACCGCTCAAGATATTCTTACTTTAGTGATTCGGTGATGGTTTTCCTAAAACATTTCCAACTACCCATGAGATACGATGTCGGCACTGAATTGCAGGCCAATTTTGAGAAAACTAAGTCCGATCATATCTTAGATCACATACGAGAATGACAGTGTCAGAAGAGTTTTATTAAGGTACAAGTCCAACTGAATTTCTTGTTGGAGTGGTTCCTGAAGTATTTGGTACCATTTTTGTCCAAGGATGTTGCAACTTCATGAGTGTTTTCAGAGGAGGAGGCGATAATGAGAGCACAACAACTCGAACTGATATACTCTCAGTATGGCTTACTCTATGAGATTTTTCCAAATGCACCAAGGTCCATCCTTGACAAGGCCAAACAAAAGTTTGGACCACATGTCGATGGTATAGTTGGTTCAACACAAGGAAATTCCACTAATCAGTTGTCAAATCAATTGCAAAAATTGTCAATACAATAGACAATGAACAACCAGACCTTTGGTTCGGCTGTTCCCGCTACCCAAATGTTGGACGTTCACACTGTGTAGTTGACAAACCCGAAGGCCAACCAAAAACCTGACAGAAAGAAAAAACAACGAAAAAATAAGGGTAAAGGGGATAAGAAACCTAATAACAATGTTGGTGGGGGAAACAAAGAGAAAAGAAAGTCAAAGTATCCGTGTAACCTTTGCATGAAGGACCAATCGACTCACCTGTTCCTTCAACTTATAGAAGCCTAGAAGTTATTGGTTCAACAACAGCGTTGTATGTTGATGAACCCAGTTCCACACGGGAAAAATATGACTCAAGCCTCTTTGAGCGTGGATGGGGTCAGTTAGGGACCCCCTGCGTATTCTATTAATCCCTCGGTAGCGAATGTTTATATGATGAACGGTGATGCTTACATAGTGAGCAAGGCACATGATTATGGTATGATGAAATCTATTGAAAAGGGTAAAGAATTCGTAAACCCACCCGTTCCTCTCCAAATTGAGAAGATAATGGGTGAAACAATGAAACGAATTCTGATAGGGGCATTCAAGAAATATTATCATAATACGAATGTGAGGGTTGCCCAGAACTACTCTATGGTGGAGGATTTGTCACAAACCCCTTTGTGTGATGTCCGCTTTAGAGGTCCTCTAGAGCTTCCCTTCGCAGAGAAAGGCTATCTTATCCGCATTGGGATCTGCAGAGACTTGTAATCCATGAATGATCGTTCTCGATACAACCAACTTGAAACCTCGTTTCCCTTACCACGTTGCATTTCAGATAGTAGTGGATTACACCACGAAATATTTTACTCAAAATATCTTCTGCACAGTGATTGATGAGGGCGCCTCAACCTACGAGATGTCATTGGCATGTTGGAAGGTCGTTGGACAACCTGTTTTGCCTTCTTCACCTACTCTGCTTAGTTCTTTCAATGGTCATTCGTTCAGACCACATGGAATCATTCCTTCTTTCCTCATGCAGTTAGGAGGGAAGACCGCTTGCATCAAAGTTGAAGTGGTCGATGCACCTATCGACTAAAACCTTTTGTTAGGAAAGATTTGGACCTATGAAATGCATGCAGTGATTGCCACTATTTTTTGGGTCTTGTTTTTTCCACACGAGGGATGAATCGTGACCATTGATTATTTTTCCTTCTCCCATCCTGACCCTTCATCGAGATCATTGTTGGCATAGGGGTAGACCTAGGGTTCAACACTTCAAAAATGCACCAACAAAACCCTAACTACCTATCCTTTCGGAAACACCTGTGAAGCAGATTAAGTCTCACCCGAGGTAGAGGCAGGGGGGTTGCAAGACTCAAGTGTCTACAACTTAGCTAGGACACAGATCTGTGATTACACACCTAACATGGAACTTATCTAATAGCATGCATTAAGTAATGATTATTATTCACATCTCATATTAACCCTAATTACAGATCAATGCAGTAGTTATCAACATTAAGTACATATAATCATTTAGCACATAGCATCAAAGTAGATCTAACATTCATTCACATCATAAACACTAATCATTCATGGATTTGTATATCATACATCAAGAACAATGCACTAAGCAATTAGAAACATAAATGACATGAACAACACTGCACAAGCATATCAACACAGGATATACGTGGTTCACCCCAGTGTGGGGCTACGTCCTCCAAATTTTCTTCTTCTTTATTGATATTCAATCTTTCTTACATCCCTTTGCTCCTGTACACAAAGCTACAGAGCCACTCCGCAAAGGACAAGAGATCTGCGTGCACCTCTCCAGGTCCTCCTTCCCCAAGTTAGGTCATAGCACACATCCTTACAAAGTATTTCTACACCAAGGACTTACAAAAACACTTACACTTAGCTCTGCAAGCCTTAACTCATTCATGAACAAAGCTAATTGGCCATGCACTAAGACGAGCAATGAATAGTCCCTTCTAACTCGCATCACCTAGCTACTTATTTATATATTACAAAAAGTGGCCTAAGCATGGGTAAACCCATGGGATGACATCCCATACCCGTTACATAAACCCTAAAAACCCAAAAATCCCACAAAATGTGCAAGATCCCGTGATCTTCGCATTGCCTAGACGCTCCATCTTTGACTAGCCTGTCGAAGTCCCAAAAATATGGTCAAACATGACCAACATTTCAACAAAAACCTAGTCAAGGGCCAACACGCCCCCAACACTCACCTGTGATTCGTCCCGAGTCACTCTGATCTTGGAAACACTGCTTCAAAGTCCTCGAGCTTAGCTCGAGCTGCCTTGTCTTATTACTTCACCAGAGCCTCCTACTCGGTGAACTCCTGGATTACTTTCTTGGTGACAGGCCCTTCCAGGCATTGCTCCACTTTCACAACCACCTATTCCAAATTTGATCATTGTCCGTCGATCTCTTGAAAAAGTGTTCAGGCTTCATCCTACACCGGAGAGAGTCTCTGTGTCACCTCCATAACTTTTCTCTGGATGGCAGTCAACTGTTGCTGAACTATGCATTGTTATTTCAACCTCTTAATCTTTTCCAGCGCAACAAGAAGCTTCAATTGCGCTTGCATGATGGAAGCCTGCTGCTTCGCCTCCTGGAGTTGTGCTTCCAATCTCCTTAGTTCCGGGTCTTCTCCATGTTGCTCATAGGTTTGCACACTTCAATCACTTATTTTCTTGCATTCTGCAGCCAATGCCTTGATTCTTTATACTGCACTTCTGGTAGATTCTTCCCTCTGATCTCGCACTTCTTGCAAAGTGCTAGGCACTTCTTGAAGTTCTATCTCCACTACTCTTGCTTGAAGCTATTGAATGGACTCAATGATATTCCCCACTTGGCTCTCGACTGTCGCTTATTCCATATATGAAAAGCCTAGAATAGAGCGAAGTGATCTAGTCAATGCCTCTCGGACCACAGTCTTCTCTACAAGCAGCAAGTCTTTCTCTTTCTGGATTTTCTCTTTGTCCTCTTCAAAATTCGCCCGGAGGTCATCTTTCTCTTACTGCGCAACCCAAAGTTGGTCTAAAGCCTCCTCCTTTTCTTGCTTCAATTCATCTATGGCCTGCTCCTTTTCTTCTTGGACTCAAAGAAGACGAACCTCTATTGCATCTGCTAATATGCAAAATTGGGTGGGCTCATCCCCCAATTATACACTCTCTGCTGAAGATGGCACAGTAGACACTGCATTGCTCGACTGGATAGCTTGTTGGATGTCTTTCAGTTCCTTCTCAATCCTGTCATATAGTGTTTCTTTCTTCGTTTCGTGTCTCTGTGGGATATCCTCCGAACCATATTCTACAAATGCGATGATTAGATCAACGTCATCTGTGGTGACAACATTCTGTGACTGAGGCTTATTGGCTTGGGTCTTCTTTCCCACTGAGGGTTTCTATAGAGAACATTTCCTTTTCTTGTATGTATCGACCTTTGTAAGGGGATACTTTGGTGATGTTACTTTTACCTCTTCTTGTTTTTCTTCTTCCCCTTCCTCCTCTTGGTTTACTTCGTCACCTCCTCCTCTTGCAGGTGAGTCAGGTGTGGTTTCCTTCGATGCACTATTATTTTAATCATTGTCTATGTCCTGCACTTCCTCATTTTTCTTCTTTCTCTTTGCACTTCTTGGATCATCATACTTGGTCCGAGTGGCTAAAGGGATTCTAATGATGTCAGGGTCAGAGAGTTCTACATCTCCGACCGGTACAAGGAATTTAGCTGGCCATTCTTTGGTTATCTTCTCCATGTCTTCATTGGTTAATTTATAGTAGGACTGAAGCTCCTCCTTACTTTTGTCCCTAGGTGCAGTAATGTAAATGAAGTGTCAGTCTGCGTGGAAATTCATTAATGGCCTGTATGTGTGCAAGGTGTTTGGGGTCATTTGGGGGAATGATTCAATGGTGAGCTTGAGCTGTAGGTAGTAAGTGTGGAACACCATGTTTGATTTCCACTGCTTTTCCATGTCGCTCATATACCACAAGGTGGAGAACCTTGCGGCCAATGGCTCCGATGGCTCAACTTTAGGGAATGTCACTCCCTCCGACATCCCACAAGCGATAAATGCTATTAAGATCAACAACCAACTAAAGTGAAAATTGTAGCCTTGGTCCTGCGCTTCGCAACAGTCCTTCTCTAACTCATTGATGAGGTAGCTTACCCAGTTCATCTGCATCTCTTCGACACACTTCCCTGTGAGGTTGACTACGAACCCTGTGACTTGCGTCGGTATATTCTTTTCAACGAGCTTGCCCGCTATCCATTGAAAATCTAGGCATACTGTGCCATCTTGGATGGAGGATACCTTGTATCCTCACTTCCCCTTCTCCACATCACCATATATTTCCTTGATGCGCTGGGCCAAGGAGGAATCTGATGTCTTTCCTGGGTAGAACTAGTTAGGGTCTGGTCCCTGCATGCTCAATCTAGTGATCAAGTGGATCAATGTCGGATCCACAGTGACGCACCTATACAACCAAAGATACCCACCTTGGTACCATGACAGGAGGAGTTTAACACATGCGTTAACCTCCTAATGTCTACCGAAGTGGGGGATCTTCATGATGTTTAAGATTGTTGATCTCTCAATCTCTTTAATCCATGGTTGGGGAACTATCTTGGGCTTCTTCCCAGTCATCTTCGTTAGGTAGCGATGTGGTGTGAGCATCACATAATTATTCCTATCGTCGAGGTTGAAATCGCTTATCTTGAGAGCTGGGATCAGTCCCAACTATGGTCTGACTGCACGTATCCCCTTCGGGAGGTATGCAGTGATGGGTGTATAATCAAAATCTTGTAGGACGTTGTCATGACTAACCACTCCAGCCAAGGGCTGGATGTAGTCAGGAAAGTCCGATGGGATCTACTTTGCGTTCCTCAGATTGTCATGGTGCTTGCTTCTTTTCTCAGTCATGGTTCAAGATGGAACAGATTGACGTGCAGTCGAGGGGGATGCTTGAAATCCTCCCGTCGATGAGGCTTGTACTCCTGCATACATGAATTTCTCAGTCATAAGGTCTATTAAGATCTCCTCCACAGACTTCTCTACTACATTACATTCACCCGACATGCACACTCGTGAGAAAATAACTCGGGAAAGCGACCAGATACTCAACGGGTAGGAATTCCTCAATCGATACGATTCCATCCATTATGGAGCAGTCTCAATGGTCCACTGGTGATATTTCCAAAAATAACTACGGTTCTATCCATTCTAGACTTTCGTTCTAATGGTTGGGATGCCTCCAATGGTGATATAGCTTCATCATGGACAATTTCCTTTCTGTGCGGTTCTGCTAAACTGGTGAGGTTCAAATTATGCAAGCCTGCCTTCTGCAAAGTCTTCTCTGGAACTTCCTAAAGATTTTCTAACTTTGTCTTCTTCTTACTGAGATTTCTTACCTTCTTTCCTGTGATCTGAGTCTCTGGGTTCCTTTTTCCATTCTCGTTCTTATTTTCTCTTAGGGTAGAAACTTCACACTATTGAGGGTCTTTCAAAGGGTTCTAGGGTAATACTTATTTTCTTACTATCTTCGAGGTAGACGCTCATCTCTCCTGTGTGGGAAGGTTCTTTAAGCCTTCTTGCGTTCTTTAAACTTTGACAACTAACTCTCTCTCCTTTTGTTTCTTTGACTTTTCCTCTTGTTCTTGTATTGGTCGCTCTATTTTTCTAGCCATGAAGACCTTTAATTCCTTCTTTTTTTGTTCTGTGGCTTCCTCCTCTGCTTTCCTTCGGATCTGATCTTTCTCAATCCATGTCTTTCCTAACAAAAGTGCAGAAGGGGTGTTGTTCTTGACAAACTTAATGACTTCAAATTATTCTTCGGTCGATGTTCCATGAGAAATCGTAGGTACATTAGTAACTCTTCCACATAGGGTTATCATATTTCCTTTAAACAATCCTATCCTTCCCAATGAAGGAATCATAACAGGTTTTCCCAAAATTTCCCAAGTTCTTTCTGGCATAAGATTCACATGTGTTTCCTCATCTAATACATAGTCTATGTTGAAGTATCCTATCCTTGTTTCTATGCACTTCTTTTCTTTCAAGATCTCTGGTAAACTGATGTCTCTGTGATCATTCAATGTTTCTTTCAGCTCTAATAACATAGATTCTGATTCATTCTGGTTTTCTAACATATTCCTAGTTTCTTGACCTTCTTCATTGTTTTCTCATCTCATGTTCATCTTTTCAACTTTAGCAATCATTCTAGGGAAATCCAAAACCATATGACCAACAACTTTACAACAAAGATAAATAGGACCTATACCAGGTCATTCCTTAACAAGATGTCTCGGTATTCTGTAGTTATAACATAGTGTCAATCCTCTCTTTTATTTAAATGATCCCCAACCTTTTCTGTACTGTGCACTAGGATCATAGCGATGGACTTGCAATCTACAAAATTTATCTCTAGGGTCTTGCATCCACTTTTTAGTTCAAAAAATATTTATATGCATAGGAATAACATATCTTTCACTATTTCTATCAAATTTATTCACATCAAATTTTCTTTCTTCTAGCTGTGCCCTAGTTTTCAGACTAGGAAAAAATCTGTCAAACATATTGAGATTCATATTTCTGAAGAAAAAATTTCCACTTATCTTACCTTTACCAGAGCACAAATATTTAAGATCTTACCTCTTTTCTTCAGATCGAACTTCATTTTAGCACAGAGCTTCACAAGTCAAGTAGAATACTGTGCACTACAACAACAAATCTACGCACATAGATTTTTCTTTTCTTCAGTTCCCAACAATCCCAGTTTCAAGTCCCGACAACCGAACCATTTGTTGGCATAGGGGCAGACCCAAGGTTTAATGCTTCAACATCACACCAACAAAACCCTAAATACCGGCCCTTTCGAAAACACCTGCGAAGCAGATGAAGTCTCACCTGAGGTAGAGGCAGGGGGGGTTGCAAGAATCAAGTGTCTACAACCTAGGGTTGCAAGAATTGAGTGTCTATCATACATCAAGAATAATGCACTAAGAAATTAGAAACATAAATGACACGAACAACCTTGCAAAAGCACATCAACACAGGATATAAGTGGTTCACCCCAGTGTGGGGATACATCCACCAACTCTTCTTCTTCTTTATTGATCTTCAATTTTTCTTACATCTCTCTTCTCTTGTACACAAAGGCACAAAGCCACTCCGCAAAGGACAAGATATATGTGCGCACCTCGCTAGATCCTCCTTCCTCGAGTTAGGTCACAACACACAGCCTTACACAGTCTTCCTGCACCAAGCACTTACAAAAATGCTTACACTTAGCTCTGCAAGCCTTAACTCATTTGTGCACAAAGCTAACTAGCCATGCAGTAAGCTGAATAATAACTAGTCCCTTATAACTTGCATCACCTGCCTACCTATTTATATATTATAAAAAGGGGCCTAATCATGGGTAAACCCATGAGCCGACATCCCATACCCATTACATAAACCCTTAAAGCCCAAAAAGCCTGCAAAATGGGAGAGATCATGCGATCTCCGCTTCGCCTGGGTGCTTCGTCTTTGACCAGCCTGTCAAAGTCCCAAACATATGGTCAAACATGACCAACGTTTCCTCGAAAACCTAGTCAAGGGCCAATAGGCATCCACGGTCTCAATGATTGATAACCCTTATCCGGACATCATCAACGTATGGGTTGGTTTATGCCCACCATTGATGGGTAATTTCTATTACCTGCCTCCTTCTCGTGATGTAAATCTTATATCGGCTTCCCCCGACCAACCTAGGGCTGATATTTTTTAAGTGTCGTCATTCCGAATGACTTACTTTCATGATCCATGGACTCTTTCTTCCCCATCAGCCACGATGGAAGGGACATGGCATTGTGGCATTACAATACCCTTGTCTGCGATAGAAGTTGCGTACAGTATTGTCTAGCAGGCTTTGGTCGATCCCGATCTGACTCCCACACAAGAGTTAGATCCAGTTCTCAAGCCTATTCGGGCTCAAGGTTCTCTCGCCACTAATGATTCATTAGACTTGGTCTTTCCTTCAGATGAGGTGATTCTTGAAGCATTGACTAGTCCAGACAGACTCTGGGATGATCTCCATCATAGATCTTATTTCCTCCCAGATTTAAGAAGAATAGAGATAGGTGAATTTGTTTTGACTATGAATGGAGATAGGTCTTTTCCTGTTATTCCTCTGGCTACACACATAGTTTAAGATGAGGGTAATATGGCAAGTATCACTGAAACAATCCCAATAGATATCTCTAGTGATGGAGAAACAACAAATCCTTTCATTTTTAACCAAATAGTAGCAAGGTTTGACATCCCGAAGGCGATTGTCACTAACCATGGCAATCACTTCTAGAAAATATTGATGTCCAAGTTAAAATCAAATCTTGGGTTGAGGCAATAAAATTCATCACCCTACTACCCACAAGCGAATGGTCAGGTGGAAGCTGTGAATAAGTCCCTCAAGACTATTCTTCAACGAACGATCAATTCGGCCAATTCAAATTGGCATTTGATCTTGTACTCGACATTATGGGCCTATCAAATGTCTTTAAAGTCTACCACCGGTTTCTCACCTTTTCAACTCGTTTATGGGATGGAAGTAGTGTTTCCTATTGAGTGCCAGATCCCATATTTAAAATTGGAAGTAGAGTTACTACCACGCACTTCACCGCTCGAGGAACACCAATTATATATCAAGAAACTCGATGAGAAACATCGTGATGTAGCCTTGGCTTATGAGGCTCACAAGAAATGAGTCAAGTTTCAATATCATCGGTCCATTCGTCCTCATATTTGCTTCGAAGGAGACCTTGTCCTAGTATACGACCAAGACAAGGATCCCCAAGGGGCAGGCAAGTTCAAACCCATGTGGTTCGGACCTTTCATCGTGAAAGAGGTCTTAAAAAAGGGTTCTTATTGTCTGGTTAACTTTGAGGCAAATGCCTTGGTGGAGCCTAGAAATGGGATCTACCTCAAGAAGTATTTCTCGTAGGTCGGTCACCTGGGTTACTTCTTGTACATATGTATTGTTCTTATACATTTTTTTGTCTTTTCTATTTTATGGACATGTCATTATTTATGTCATATTTTTCACTATGGAAGATGTCAAGTGAATCAGAGGTGCTCTGTGGGTTTGCATACGGTGCTAGATGACACACTCAGAGGCTTGCTTCTGCAGCTTGGGTGATTTTCACACCTCAAATCTAGTTGCTATCTTCTGGAGGTATCTGTCTAGGTGACGCCACAAACAATGTCGATGAGTAAAGTGTAGTGATAGAGTTTCTTCGTGATGATTTATCGCATGGTATCTCTCACCTATGGGTATACTTATATGCTTAGTTGGTTGGGGACCAGTTGAATGGGGTTTACTCTTTTTATGATCCTACTTTACATCGATGCTTCCTTAGGGTATGTCTCTTAGAACGTTGCTTTGATTACATTACGCATATCCATGTTCCTAGGAGATTAAATCAAATGACAGATACTCTAGATAATCAAGTATTAGATTGGCATGTTGCACACAGATACACATGTACATACATTTGTAAAAAATGTGTTCCATAAGACATAAATATGTATATATATATATATATATATATATATATGTCAAAAGTGTCAGAGTACATAGGTGGGCACGAACTCCTCAAACATAATAATCCGATATACATCACGGGGCTTATGCCCTAAAAAATATACAAAAGGTTCCCTCGTCACATAATGATTCCATCCTATCTAAGCTCAGGGCCTATTGGCCCTGCCGTAGTGAACGACGACTTTAGCCAAATGTCGAAAAAGTTGGACCCAAGTTTGTGGCACCCCAACTACATGAGGCTGCATAGATAGTGGGAGATCCTAGATCTCGGGCATGGGAACTGCATGAGTGAGCATGGTGAGGTTTCTCTCTACCCGTCTTAAAACTCTCTTAGCCTCTCTGGCTAAAGGTCCTCCTATGGCTATTGGTCCATCGACTGCCACTGGTACTTCTTCTGGTTGAGGACATCGGTGAGTCCTCACGAAGTCTGTCGGGTGCATTGGTCCCACATATGTACATAACATATACATAGTTGTCAATACTCTGATGCATATAAAAAATTATATATATAAAAGAAACTAAAAATTAAATAAATTTAAAAACACGTACCTAGCTCTCCTCGCTCCTCTCCGGGAGAAGTTGATTCCAGTGTAGGGGTAGTCCTCTATCACTGGAATTTGTCATGCCCACCATTTGAAGAACCTGTCATCGAAGGCCTCTATGGTCCTTCCTCCCCCCTGTCGTGGAACCAATGTTTCCCATCTATATATTGTTGGGAAGGAGGCCACATGCCCTCGTACAGTCTCTCTGGGACTTAGACTGGGAACCCTCTCGAAGAAGAATGAGCATAGTATGGTGCCAAAACCAAATTTCTTGTTGCTACGCTCGTGACACTCTGTCAACTGCCTCTTCATGTAAGTGAGCATACTCATACTCCAGTTGAAAATAAGTGCATCTAGGCACTATATTGCTTATTACATGTGTGCTCGGGAGGCTTGGTGTATGGTTGCAGATCCAGTGATCCATCCAATGAGAAATAGGATCACCTTTAGTGACAATTTGGTGATCTTGTTGATGGGCACTTGAGAATCTACTTTCTCAGTGTCAGCCTCGCAATGCATCCCGATGTAGTCTGTGATGTTGAAGGGCCCACAGGGAAATGTGCGCAGATTGACTGGTTCCCCTGTCCTCATGAGGCCATTCAAAAAGTATATACCCACAGTCGTTGGAGTCAATGACTTCCCCTCAATCATAAACGCCTCTACGTCTAGGTGCCAGTAATCAACCACGACATTCAGTAGACTGGGTTGTGCCCTCATATACAGATGCCGAAATAACTTCCACAACCCACATTGTTTCAATGCGACAATGGCAGCAAGGTCCTCATTGACCAAGACATCAATTTAGTCATCTTCCCTCTCCCTCTAGTGGACATACATCCTATTCCATGACAGTTCAAAGGGGACTTATCTCTTACACTTTTGATTTTTTCCATGCTTTTGAGGATGTATGTGGGCTATTTTGGACACAGTCGCATATGTCTACGGGTAGACTATTTTCTTCCCGCAGACATATGTGGGTTGTCCTTGAACAACCTGCATACACGTAGGGATGCCTTTTTTTAGGAGAGCATGCCCCCCCAAAAAACAAAATTAAAGCTAAAAGGAAGAATCAAAATGAAAGAGGGATGAGTTTGTACTTACTTGGTATGAGCAAAAGGGGTCTTTTTTACCTTCTGGTTAATTTTCAAATTGCAATGGTGAAAATGAGTTGTCATCTTCTGTTTATAGAATTTTTTGGCCCTTTTTGACACTTTTTTTGAACCCTTTTGTCGTTTTTTCTGGCTTGGAAATCATTTAAATTGGTTCTTGAGTTTCGTATTGTATGTTACGATGCACTTTGCATTTTTGTTTCGTAACTTTTTGGTAGATGGGTCACTTTTAAAGGTCCTTTGGTAAAAGTCGTTTTTCCAACTTTTTGCATATAAGTTAGGATTTCACCTCCACTTTCTGCATATTTTTGTCTTTTACGCTTTTCCATAGGATCGATCCCACCGAAGTGTGACACAGAACCATCATTGTTGTTTTAGAAGTTTCTTGATTAGGTGGTAGAGCCTACCTTTACATGGATGCCCTAGATAGATCCTTGTTGCATTTTGGTGTCCATGTTGTCTATAATGACTTTAGGCTCAGGATTCCTTGTTACTCCTGTCATGATTAAGAGATAGAGCCTCATTCGTCTGATGCACCATCACTCTTGGCCTCACCCTCGGGACTCCCAAAATTGAGCATGATTTGTTTTCTTTCAAGCTCACTTTGAAATCTAAAAGAAACATTTGACGAGACTACATTTATGATTTTCAATCTTGTCTGGATTAACTGATAAAAGTAACCTCTTGGAGTCTTCTTTAAGCCCTTTTTAGACTAAACATGAAAATATTTCTGAGCGATCTTGTTGTCCTTCATGCTCGCCAAAATCAAATTTGAAGGCACGTTTGTCCGGCGATAGTTTACCCCTTTTTCGGTCCGGATGGTCAATTTTACGAACAAAGGTATACTCTAGGAACTTCGGTTCGCTAGAAGAGTATTCTCAGGTATAAGTTTAACACTTTTTCGGGCCTGAGGGACTAAATTTACGTAAAAGGAACATTCTCCTTGGTTTTGGTTTATCACCTTTTTTGGTCCTTGGAGATTACTTACGAAAAAGGAACCCCCACAGAGTCCATAGTTAAGCTCTTTTCAGACTCCCTAAAATTGAAAAGATCGTCGAGTGACCTTGTTCCTTCACACTCGTTAAATTGGTCCAAAATAACATGTAATGGAATGAGTTTACCCCTTTTTCCGGCCTGTGGATTATGGAGGAAAAAGGTACACCTTGGGAGATTCGTCTCACCAGGAGAGTTCTCCTCATTAAATTTTATACTTTTTCGAGCTAAGGGAACTAAATCCAGAAAAAGGATGTGAGTCCATAGTTAAGCTCTTTTCAAACTCCTTAAAATTGAAAATATTTCTATGTGATATTGTCTTTGTTACACTTGTTAAAATGGTTATGAATAGACATGTTTTCAGTGCAAGTTTACCCCTTTTTCAAACCAACTAGACTGTTTCTAAAAAAGGTACCCCTTGGAGTCTTCTTTTACATTTTTTCAGACTCTCTAAACGTGAAAAAACTATCGATATTACCTTATCTCGGTTTGTTACAAATTACATTGAAGGGGGTTTCACTGTGTCTTGATAATCGCATTTGCATCTATGCATCTTTGGCCTAATTCCAGCTCCATGTTGCTCTCAACTGAACCTTTGAAGCATGCCTTATATGCAATCCTTGTAGCACTTTGCCTCTGCAACCTAACACCTTGACCCATGGAGTAATTTTCCCTGAGTGTCCTTCTCCTGCACATGTCTCCTTTCTCTAAGCATTAGTGTGTTCCTTGTGCCTGGAACTAGTATGCTTTCAACACTCATTCCTCCATTGTAACGTAGGATTCTTTTATTCTTTTTCAAGCTCTTTAAAAAATTGAAAAAGACAAAAAAATAAAAAAACCTAAAAAGAGGGGACGAGAAATATATATTCGTTTTTGGCAGCACAATGAGTCGCCCTTGGAAAAATCACATCCTTTCGTTTGTTCATCAAGATTTGGGATCTAACATGACCTCAGAAAGTTGTTCTCGCTACATAGAGCTATGTACTCCTCTATTTGGTTACTCTTCCAAAGACATGGAGAGTTTGCGTTGCCTCTGACATCGTGAACTTATGTCAATGTCATGCTTCCTGATTTTGATCACCTTTCGTGATTTTTTCCAAGGGAAGTTTGTCTCTTGACCTCATGAACTAGCCATCCTGAAAGCCCAATCATCTCCTTGTTCGAAATCAACGAAGTTATTTTCTTGATAATCGAGATCCTCTTTCTGTTTCCCGACGAGTCGTCAAAGACCTTTGGGTAGTGAAATCATACACTCACATTGCACTCCTACCTGATTTTTGAATATCTTGAAGTTGTTTCTTGAGCTATGAAGGCCACATCTCTAGCCATCAGGTTGTATTGGCTTCTTGAAGATGGATACTATACTTGTATATCTTTGATTTTGAGATGTAGATCCACTGTGTATTTCTCGCAGATACACTTTATATAGTTATATGATATGGATATACAATGTATTTGATTGGAAGACATGATTTATTTCATCCCAAGCACGGGTATGCCCTCCTCAGAGAGACAATTGTTACTTTTGCAGATGGCACCTCCCAAACTTTGATCTTAGGCTCACTCGTTTCGTACATTGGTGAAAATTTTGTAATGTATTTCAGCCATCAGATGCTCTTTTGACCTCACACATTAGGGGGAATCTGTTATAACCCTAAATTTCTCTACATATGCATACTTGGCCTTTGGCCCTCTTACTTGCATTTTTTTCCAAGACATCATTGAGTTTCTCTTCTAAAAATCCCATTTTTTTAATATGTACGTGCCTTGCACCAATACTGCTCATCTACATATGCTTATTGAACCACTAAAACCCACGTACATATGCATGTTGCACCACTACAACCTACATATACTTGAAAAAGTTGCAAAAAATAAAAATTTGCAAGGAATTCGTTGAGATTATGAGCTATTGGGTAGTTTCCCAACTAATCCACTGCCTATATCCCACCACCCAACCGAATAAACATAATTTTGTCATATAAAAGGAGATGTTGGGGTCTCACTCCACATCGAGACATAAGAACAGTGAAACTATGCCCATTTCACATCCCCTCCTTACCCCAAGTAATTGTAGCCCTTTTGTGAGAATTACCTCAGAATTCCCCTATTTTCCCTTCTTTCTCCATTAGAACCCATTTCTATTCCCAAGAAGAAGGTTGAGAGGAGAAGCCATACAGAGGTGCACTTGGAGCTTGGTGAAGAGGATCCTGAACCAGGTTTGTGGAGTAGTAGATGACTTTGGTTGTAAGTAATCATTGAGTTATTAATAAAATAAGTACTTTTCCTGTCCCAAATCATGGTGTTTCGAATGTTTCCATTTGATTTATGTTTTTATTCTAACATCTAATCCTAATTTGTATACAAATTGCATGCTTGTATATTTTTTTTTGTATTTCTTGGAATGCAGGCCAGCCTTGGGAGTGTTAGTGTTTCATGGAAACCTACACAGGAGATCTAGCTAAAGCAATTACAAACAAAGCTTATCAAGAAAGGAAGAGAGATTCGGAGATTCGATATGGAAGAATGAGAAAATATATTCACACTACTCCAATGAGTTGATGATTGATACATAGATCATGATCAATATGATACAATGAATGAGTAGAATACACTCATATATAGCGCAAGACATTCCATAATTAATAAAATCAATCAAGCAGTTAGATTTCCTTAGGAATACATGCATGCATAATAGTGATGTTAAAAATAGAAAGTCTAAAATAGAGCTAGTCAGTTAACTCCCACTGAACTAGTGTGTTGAAAATAGAAATTTCTCCAACACTCCCCTGAACATCACTATGGAGTAAAAAATGAGTCCCGTCTACTAGGCCATTTTAGGTACTCATGTACAATGCAACTAATTAATGTTGAATAAAAGTGAGGAAAGAGGGAAAACCACATGGGAACAAAAGCCCCCCTCAATAGATAATGTATCAAAAGAAGATAATAACAACTGTTAGACAATTGTGTTCTTCACTGCAAGACGATCCTGCAAAGTCTGAAACTTTTTCTCATTGAAAGTCTTCATGAAGATGTAGAAATATTTATGGATCTGATGAAGTCCTTTGGAAACGTTTCGGGCCTTATACCTCTTGATCCTATGGACCCATCTGCACCTCAAAATATTCCTTTATGGTGGACGTGGAACCAGATTCCAAGTCTGGTTATGTAAGAGTGATTCATACTCCTTCTGCATCGCTACTTTCCATAATGGATTTCCCACAACCCTATTGTAGTTATGTGGATCAGTATATTGAACCATATAGCAATGCATGGGCATCACAGGTTTTGAAGCTGAAAATACATGAGAAGGCTCCACATGCAGATATCGAGTCATCCTTGAATCCAACAGATTCCCTGCAAGGTTTCTTGCTTCCTGAAGTGTGGTCTATGCTTTCTTGGGCATATGCCGAAGCTTTGGCACTGACTTCTTATCTGGATGTACTACCTTCTTATTTCCATGTACAGAATCTGAGTGTATGGAATCATCTTTGATGTATGAAACTGATGGAAGAAAAAGAGTATATGCATGTTGCACTGGAGGTACATGCAAAGTGCTCTCCTTATGTGTAAGTAGAATAGAGGATTCATCGTCATAAAACTTAGTGAATTTATACAACCTTGACTTGTGATCCACCTCACCAATTGCAAAGATGGAATTGTCATGCATGTCAATTACTGAAACTGAATCTGATGTAAATTCTACCTTTTTACCTTTTTGAGTGATTTGATAAACTAAGAGAAGATTCATAAAAAGATTTGGAACATGTAAAACATTCTCAAAATTGCCATTGTGGAGTTCCACTCTCCCTTCTCCTACTACTGCTACTGGATATCATCCCCCACGAGAATAGGGGGTCTTGAGCACGGACTCAAAGAAGATAAATCTTCCTCTTTCACTTCCATATGATGGGATGCACCAGAATCTATAATCCATGAATCAGATGAGGAATTAATTGCAACCAGAGCATGATGATTACCTTTCTTAGGAGCAAGATCTTCTTCCTTTTGCTTGTTGAATCCCTCTAGAATGAAGTTTCCAAGGTTGTTCCACTGAAGTGCCTGTTCCATAAGATCGATCTATTTCTTCATGCATGCAAATTATTCATGATTCGGTTTATTGTAGTAAGTGCACTACTTTCCCTTCTTCTTCTTCTTCGAATATGAAGAGTCCCTAGAACCTAAAGAATCGTTGAAGGGTTTGGAATGTCCCACCTTCCCGTTCTGTTTGGATGACCCTTTTCCATCATGCATGGTGAGTGCATGTTCTTTGGGATCTTTCATGAGGCCCATTTGTATGAGTTTTTTCTGTTCTTGTGTAAGAGACTCAATGAACTGAGCCAACATAGGCATTTTCCAATTTGTTCCAAGAAGACATCTGCCAGAATAGAAATTGGATACATATACAGTGTATTTTGGTCCTAGCTTGGCCAATATTGTTAGAATAAGTTGTTTCTATTGTGTAGAATTATCAATACCACATTCACCCAAGCTCAATAACAAAGATTTAAAGTTAGTAAAGAAATATTGTATATTATCAAAACTTTTAGGGTCTAAGGTATTCAACTCTACCTCAAGCATATGACCTCACATCTCATCCTGCTTTCCAAAGAGTCCTCCCAAGGTGGTCCAGATTTTGTTTGGAGTCTTGCATGAGAAAACATCAAACCATAAATCAATGGATATTAACTCAAGAAGTAGTCATGTGGCCTCATCCTTACGGTTTGCCCATCTCATCTTCTCAATAGTTGATGTAGGTTTTGTTTTTGTCACCATCATCAAATTATATAGTCATTTTCTTTTGAGTTGGAATGTCGCCTTGGGATTCCAATCAAAATAATTGTATGGTGTGAGGATTAACACCAAGTTTGACTGTATAATAGTTGTCATATCCATATCTCCCACTATTTCTAAGAACCCCTCAAAATTTACTCTCAATCTGTAAGTGAAAAATTAATAAATCACGACAGAAATGGCACTTTAAGTGAAAATTCGCATCAGTTTCAAGAGATGTTCTTGCGACTTACTTTCTGAGCAAACGGTGAGGAATCTCGCCAAACGGTTGAAAACCCACTTCCAAAATTGACTGATTTACTTTCATCTTAGGTTGTTTCCTCAAAAACTTAATATTTGGGAGCAATCACTATTGAAAGGTACAACCACAGATTCGTATCAGTTTTAGGAGTCTATCTTGCGGCTTACTTTTTGAGAAAACGATGAATAATCTTGCTAAATGGTTGAACACCCACTTCCAAAATGGGCTGATTTACTTTCAATGCGAGTTGTTTCCTCAAAAACGTAATATTTTGGGAGGAATAACTGCTGAAAGGTATGACCATGGATTTATCTCGCCGAAACCCCAATTTTCCTTATTCTTTGGCTTGTCTGGCTTGCTCCAAGTAGCATAGCTCTGATACCATGCCAATGTTTCATGGAAACCTGCACAGGATATGTAGCTAAAGCAAGTACAAAGAAATCTTATCAAGAAAGGAAGAGAGATTCAATATGGAAGAATGAGAAAATATATTCACAGTACTCCAATGAGCTGATGATTGATACATAGATCATGATCAATATGATACAATGAATGAGTGGAATACACTCATATATAGGGAAAGACATTCCATAATTAATAAAAGAAATCAAACAATTATCTTTCCTTAGGAATGCATGCATGCATAATAGTGATGGTAAAAATAGAAAGTCTAAAATAGAACTAGTGAGTTAACTCCCACTGAACCAGTGTGTCGAAAATAGAAATTTATCCAACAGGGAGGAGACGTGCAGTTAGTGAAGCTTTAAAGCATGAGGGGATCATCACCAGACGTGGATTAGAGGTACAATTACCCAATCCCTCTCATTTTGATTTTCTTGTATGACTTTTGGGCATGTTTGGGGTAGTTAGAGAAGTAGGAGACTTTTAAACGGTTATTGATCTGCCTACATTATAAACCCTTGTGTAGCCATAGGGGGGTTTTTCCCGCTAGCACTCTAAATGTTCTTGGAATCCATATAATCTTTAAACACTAGATGTTATTCCATCATAAGAGAAACACTATATGTTCTCGGAATCCATATGATCTTTAAAAATTGTGCAGAAGAGATTCAACATCAACCATTTTCTCTATCACACTGTTACTGGAAACTACTCTCTTCAAAATCACTAATTCAAGCAAATCTACAAACTCATAATTAGCACTTAATCAGAAATACTAATTCAAATTCATAACTAAGATAACACTGGAAATACTCTGTATAGAATCAATAATTCCTGCAAACCTACAAACTCATAACCAATGCTAATTAGAAATCATAACTCAAATCCATCACTAAAATAACATGGAAAATCACAATTTGAAATTACAACTAGGGTATCATGGAAAATCATAACTCAACATTATAACTAGGATGCTATTGACAATCATAACTCAAAATCCAATTCTATCTTATCATGTTGATGCTAAAAGAAAAAATACCAAATAAAACAAACCTACAAAGAGGATTTGAAAAAACACTATCTAAATTAGTACTATGTAGAGTGATTTACAGCTAGAGAGAAAAAGACATGACATCATAATTAAACAACTTCTACACAAGCGAACTACCACCTACAAACAAAATGTTAAGAATCTAAATATCGAAAATTAACCATGGATGTACACACATGCTTTGTGATATACACACAATTCAGAAAATGGGCTGCAAATTAGAGAATATATATAGGGAGCTGAATTAGACAAGCAATCTAAAAATAAAAACATATTCACAATGCATGAAATTTAAATAAGCAACCTCGAAATAGTATATGAGAGAAAATTGTACAGATGCACATATATCTACTGATATAAACAAATACCCAGACCACTGGTGGGCCCCCCAGAAGGTCGTGGAAATACTTCAACAGGAAAAGACAGTCATTGAGTTAACACAACATTGGCATTGATCATTAAAAAAAAGAGAGTATACAACAAAATGAAGATAATGTCTGTGTATAAGATAAAATTTGTGTCTTCTTCTTGGAATAGGCAATAGTATTTATACATTATTAGAGAGCTTGAGAGGTCGACCACTAGAAGGGTCGACACTCTCTAAAAAATTCGATTCATTAAATTCATTCTAACATAAGCCATCTTTCTTAATAGCCTCGTGTGCTCCACTTAGTGACCACTGCAACTACCTAAGTCTAGATGCTCGAGCACCATAGCTGGAGGGAATGAGTGGGCATAAAAACCATGTTACCGATTCGTCCATCAAATCTCGTTGATGTGCTAACCACCAACTCCTCGACGTTCCAACTGCCATATCGAGTGTCATATGGAGTTTCATATGGAGTGTTGGATCAAGTTTTGGACGAAGGTATACATGAGGAAATAGACGAAGGACTGGATGAAAGGCCAGATTGTGATTTCGACCTATTGCAAGAAAAAAAGAAACATTAGATCACTATAATCAATCAACTTAAGATGAATTTATCATAAAACCATTGAAAAACAATGATTATACATACCTCGTATGATTCCATGGAGAATTGATGCATAAAGCTTGATAATACCTTTAAAAATGGCTAAATAAGAGCATTGATTGTATACTTGTAATATGAAAAAAAGGATTTGGCCATTGGAAAATTAGTCAAAACACCACACCAACAACAATCTATGCCTTGACGATACAAAGTTTGATTGAGTATAATATAGTTTTGCGCTTGGTGTTAAATTCGTCGACACTCATCGTTGGAAGAAAAAGCAGGGCACTTCAAAGTCTAGAGATACACAAGTATATATCCATACTAGGGGTTCGAAGATGAAATTAGAAAAATATCTCAATTAATAGGTGACTCTTCGGGCATGATATCATTAGACTTGACTAGAAGTTCCGAAATGAGTTTGGCAAAGACCAATGACTTTTTGGATTTCGCAGAAACAAAATCCAAGTCAAATTCTTGTAAGATGACTATCCATCTACTGGTATTTCTTCCAATGACCTATCGTGTTAACACATATTGGAAAGGGTTGACGAAAACAATGACAATGGTCTTGTGAAGCAAAATGTAGTGATGGAGCCGTTGGACAACATGAGCAGTTGCCAAAGAAAGTTTCTCAATGTGAGAATAGTTGAGTTTCGGTCCAACCAAGCCTCGACTAAGGTAATATATAACATGCTACTTGAACATGTCATCTTCTTGAACCAATACCATGCTGATGGTTGACTCCGCAACAACCAAATACAACAAGAAATCTCTTTTATAATCATGAGGTCGAAGCAAAGGTGCATACGTTAGGGAACATTTCAACGCTTCAAAGGAGCATTGAGTAGCTTCATCCCAATAGAATGGGACCCTTTTTTTCAAAATACACATAAACCCTTTGGTGATCTCGGCGTAATTCACGAAAAAGCACCGAAGAAAATTCTCTTTCCCCTGTAAGATCTGAAGCTGGGTTATCATGCACAAGGGAGGAAATTGAACTATTTCCTCAATCTTAAGAGGATCGACCATGATCCCTGTTGTCAATACAATAAAATCTAAAAGACGACCTGATGTCATGCAGAAACTGCACTTGTTAGGATTCAATCAAATCCGATAATAGAGACATCTCTCAAATATTAGTCATAGATGGGCGGGATGATTAGATGTCTTGCGAGAATGTGATGCTATATCATCCATATATTCCTTGACTATGTGTTTGAGGTTGTGAAAAGTGAATGGCATGGCCTGCTGAAAGGTGGCTCCAATATTCTTCATGCTAAAATGCATCTTACGATACGTGAAGGTACCCCTAGGACAATTAAAAGTTGTTTTATGTTGGTCTTCGGATTTGATTTGAATCTGATTGTATCCCAAAAAACCATCCATGAATGAAAACACTTCACAGCCTGCGTATTCATCGACAATCTGATCGATAAATGTGGTACGGAAATTGTCTTTTAGGCATGCCTTATTCAAATCATAGAAGTCCATACACACATGAATCATGCCCTGTTTCTTGTTAACCAGAACCATTTTTGACACCCATTCCATCAATTGTATAGGGTAGATAAAACCAACTTTGAGCAATTTTTCTACTTCTGCCTTGATTGCTGCCGCTTTTTGATGATTTACCGAGCGAAGTTTCTGTCGAACCAGTTTGGAATCAGGATAAGTTGTAATTTCATGCTCAACAATTTGTGGGTTGATGCCTGACATTTCCTCGTAATAATAGGAAAATACGTCACAAAATTCTTTGAATAACTTAGTGTAAGTTTGAATATTTTCGGGGGAGAAATCTTCTCCGAAGAAAACATTCTCCACAACACCAAGGGTTTTGGAGATATTGATTTGAATCATTGTAGAAATTATTGCCATGTTACCCTCGGCGTAAAATCCATGTGTAGTTGGAGGATTAATAGGACAAGGATTATCTCCATTCACGATCAAAACAATTTCTCCTGTGTCTATTCTCCTAAGATCGGGAAGGAAGTAAGATCTATGATGTGGATCAACCCAAGGTCTATCAGGACCAATCATTTCCTCGATAATTCCCTTGTTAGAGGTCAAGACCAAGTCTAAAGGATTTTGAGTGGCAAGATAATATTGATCCCAAATAGGCTCAAGAACTGGATCTAACTCCTGTGAGGGAGCCAGATTGGGGTTGGACAAAGTCTGTTGTACAATGTTGTATGCAAACTCAATCGCAGAAAAGATAATTTCCATGCTATGATTCCCTATCCCCTCCATTGAGGTCGATGGGGAAGGTAAATTCCAAGGACAGTTAAAGTAGCTCGTTGGGAATGACGATACTTGTAAAATTGCAACCCTTGAGTCATCGGGAACAACCGATAGAAACCTTACATCGCTGGAAGGCGACAGGTAATCAAAGGTTCCCATCAATGACAGAAATAAATCAACACCTAATTTGATAGTGCCCGTATGCAGATTATCAATCATCGAGTCCGTGGAAGCCCCCGATGAAGGGTCAGGATGAGAGAAAGACAATTGTTCGATGGTCCCACTCTAGCCCTTGTGCAGAAAAAACAAGACTTGAAAAACCATAGCAACCACCGCATGCATCACATAAGTCCAACTCCTTCCTAACAACAGGTTGTAGTCGAGAGGTGCATCGACCACTTCAACTTCGACACACATAGTTTTACCTCCGAACTGTACGAGGAAGGAAGGAATAATTCTGTGTGGTCTAAATGAACGATTGTAAAATGCTGTAAGAAACGTAGGCGACAGAGACAACTCAGGCTTGCCAATGGCCTTCCAACATGCCAACAACATCACACAAGTCGAGGCACCCTCATCAACCACTGTACATAAAAATTTATGCATAAAATATTTTGTGGTGTAAGACATTACTGTCTGAAAGGAAACGTGGTGAGGAAGGCGAGGTTTTAAGTTGATTGGATCGAAAACGATCACTCCTGGGTTACAAGTCTTTTTCGCTTCCAAGGCGGACAACAAAGATTTTCTTTGTGAGGGGACGCTATGAAGGACTTCCAGAGCGGACATCGCGCAACGGGTCTATTCTAGATCCTCTACAACGGAGTAGTTCTGGGTGACCCTCACATTTGGATTATGAGAAGCCTTCTTAAACACACCTTTAGGGATGTGAGTCATCATTTCTCCCACCTCCTTCTCAATTTGGAGAGGAGTTGATGGGTTAGTTGCTTCGTTTCCCTTCTTGGCATATTCCAACATTCCATAGTCTCGGGCCCTGGTTTCTAAATGAGACTCAACATTCATCATGTAAATATTTGTGGCTGGGATGTTATTGGTAGGCGTGGGGGSGTCCCTTACTACCCCCTTCCATGCTCGTGGATGCATAAGCCTGAGCCATGATTTTCCCTTTTGTAAAATGGTTCATCAACACAACATGTTGTTGTTGCGCTAATAGCTTCTGGGCTTATGCAAGCCGAGGGCACATGTGATTTGGGTGGTATTCTGTGTAGAGATTAAACGGATACTTCAACTTCTTCTTCTTCATTTTTCCCCCTCCAGAATTATTGGTATCCTTTTTATCCCCTTTAGCCTTCTTATTTCATTGTTTCTTCTTTCCCTCGGTTTGCTGGTTGGCCTTGGGATTCGTCAACTGCACACTATGTACATATGATGTCTAGGTAGGGGAAACTACTGAACTCAAAGTCTGACTAGCCATAGTCTGTTGTATCGATAATTGTTGCAAGTGATTTGAAAATAGGTTTGTGGACTTGCTTTGTGGTGAGCCCATAATTCTGTCGGCTTGGGGCCCAAACTTTTTCTTCACCTTATCGAGAGTAGACTGCGGTGCATCTGGAACGATATTGTAGAGCATGCTAGACTGAGAGTAGATCAGTTCGAGCTGTTGGGTGCTCATAATCACCTCCTCTTCTGAAAATACTCTGGAAGTCGTTGCATCCTTGGATACGTGGGGAACCAAAGACTTCAAGAACCACTCAAGAAATAAAGTAGGAGGGACCTTGACCTTGATTAATCTCTTTCTATGCCACCATTCTTGGATATGATCAGAGATGTGGTCAGCCTTGGTTTTCTCAAGGTTGGCCAACAATTCGGTGTCAACAGGTAACTAGAAATGGTTCAAGAAGACCATTTCCAAGTCGTTTAAGTAAGAGTACCTCGAGCCATCGAGCTAAATATACCACTTTGCAACACCCACTATAATAGTGCGTTGAAAAAGGTGCAACTAGATTGAGTCTTCCTTCAATGAGTTTGACGAGCACCACAAATGAAAGGTCATCACATGATCACCTGGATATTCTCCAGGCTTTCCCTCAAATTTCAGAATATATGAAGGTAACTTAGTTGGCATGGTGGGGCAACGTGAATCGTGAAAAATTAGGTCGTTTAGTAATATCGACAAGTCTACTAGATGTAGAGTTTCCAGGAATGGTAGTTTTGGTTTTAAATTATTTACAGTAAAAGAGGGTCCTGGATTTTGACTCGCACCAGGTTGCCAAGAAAAGTTGTACTGCTAGCCAATATTCTGGTAGACACCATGGCCTTGACCAGCATAGGGAAACTGCATTTGTTGGGGTGTCATCGACTGACACTTGAAATTGGATGACATAGATTTTGCAGGGATTTCTCTCTGCATTTTATTCCAAGGACCTTGGAAGGGGATGCCCCTAGCTGATCTGACGGACATGGGTACAGATCCTTGCCTGGGGTTCCATTGAGTATGGAAAGGGGTTTCCTCCAACTAAAATTCGTTGCGAGGGAACTGATCCTTGCCAATAATTCCAAATACCTTGTGTGGAGTAAACTCTAGTCGTCTCTCACTGTGAAGGAATAGTACCTTGTACGAGGTTCTGTTGACCAAAGCTGGGGCTGCCCCAAGTTGAGAAAGAAGTCGAAGAAAAAGTGTTGTTCCCAAACACACAAAACAAAGAGAACGACATAGATCCCACTGGCATCGTATAAGACAAAGGTCCTTAAATGCGTCCACCAAACAAGCTATAATTAGCATTTGCCCCAATTGGTTGCTCAAAATCACTACCGAGCAATGGGGACAGAGGAGGTATAAGGGATAGCAATAAAAGCGACAGTAGTGCTCGTGGTTGACCCTTGCATAGAAGCGTTTGAGTGTCCTACCCCCAGACCCATGATCCGTAAGGTAGAATAACTAAGAACCGAGTTTGTATCAAAGTCATGCATCCCATATGAGAAGGGAGGGCCTATTGCACTTTGAGTAAACAAAACAGTGGTCGAAGCCGATAAAGGTATCGAATCGTTGCCCGAAGTTGAGGGAGTCTAGACCACTATGGTCATGACTGGAGAAGGTGGGAGAGGAGGTAGGATGCCCCCTGTAGTAGTATCCATAACAGGAGTATGATGACTCCCGGACGAGGTAACATCATTCGCTTCCATTGTCTCTTGTAGAAATAGCTAGCGCTCAGAATATGTCACCTCAGGAGGGACAATATAAATCAAAATCGACGCCGATAAGTTGGTAATCAGAGGACCGGCTGGCTTGAGACCCTTTGCGTCATGGTAAAAAATGGTAGGTTCCTCCTGATTCAGAATGTCTCGTCTCAAAGTAGGCTCAGGCATAGTTTCCTGTGGCCCAGTTGCTTCGAACGACCCTTCTTGATCAAGTCTTCGGCTCAACGGTGGCGGAGGTGGCTCTAAGGTAACCCGCGACAGGCCCTGAAGCCTTCACGACCGAGGGAGCTGTTGACCTTCCACTTTGTGAAATGATCAAATGACATAGTAAATCTTGACTAGCATAGAACAAAAATCACACCCTAAAAGGTTTCCTAAAGATAAATCAAGCTGTCAACTAACTAGTGGGAAGGATGCTTATGTCAATCGACACTAGAGAAACTAACTAGTGAAAGTGCAGCTCGAACGCGGAAGCACCCTCTGGGTATACTCTGTGAAGAATGATCCAAAGCCCACCCTAAGTACCGTGGTATACCCTCGCAGTCACATGTGTAAGTCTATAAAATATGGGCAACTAGGTTTCCAGCTCACAGTCAGTTACTAGGCGGGTACAATCGACAAATGGGTAGATCGTAATGAGAAAGATAACGAGTTTGAATCCCTTCAAGGGTGTCAAAAGAAAGTGGTCTGGAAGAAAACCGAGGATCTCGAATGGGTTCGAGGTCCATGAAGCTCCGTAGGCAAATGCGATCGATATTGTTCCCGAGAAATACCCTCAATATACAATCCCGACTATGTTCAGTCCAACTTTAGAGGGGTTATCTCCTCTGCCTTTCCTCACACGACCTCGTGTTTATCCCCTGTGTTAGAGGGGGGTCATGACTAACTCTTAAGAAAATGGACTTAAAACACTCCCTAACTCAGACTTCAATGTTTGTTTTAAATTAGCCTTCAAGAGTTTCTTCTTCAAACTCAATTCAAGGCTCTAAAACCCTAAATTAGTTTGTGAACCCAACAAACAGAAAAGTTTAATGTATTTTAGATTAGGCGTTATTTTTAAGACTTGATTTACTCAAAATGTATGAGAGTGAAATTGATGGTGTTATGAAGAGACGAATAATGAAGAGAACTTTAAAGTATTTGAAAGAAAAATTACTTCGAAATTAAAATCAATGCTTGTAAACGACTCTTTGTAAATTCAACTTTTCTAATTGATATTTCAAGATCTTGTAAATGAAAAAAACCTAAAACTTGTTTGCGTTTGACTAAAAACTACTTATATTTTAAATTAATATAATATAGATATAAATTTATATTAATATAAAATTTATTAAAAAATAAAGTTATATTAATTATTTATTAAAAAGTAAAGTTATATTAATTTCTTTTTTATATATTTTTAATTGTTTTTTTTAATTTTATAAAAAAAGAAATTAAAAATTTTATTTATAAAAACAAAATTGGAGTGATAAATGCCAAGAAGCATTCAAATACGTAATTACAAATTTATAGGTTTAATCAAAAGACTCCCACTTGTAATTCTAAAGTTTTCCTTTAAAAGGAAAACTAAACTAATAACTTTACTAAGGAAACATCATTACTTGCAATGGCCAACTTTGTTTGGTTGATTGTTGGTGGAAATCAATGAAAGAAATATGAATTGGAGTATTCACCTAATGCTTTTATTTATGAGTTGGTTCACTACACCTTTTATTGGTTAGTGTTATTGGTTAACGTTTGGGAGATGTTCGATAGCACTTTGGATCGTTTGTTTTTTTAATTAAAAAAACAATTTTAATGAAACAAAAATATTTTAAAAAATCAAATTTATAATATTTTAATTTTAAATAAAACTTAA
>SNQJ01S0006995.1:6721-16971 GCA_010110895.2 Picea sitchensis | reverse complement strand
ATTGGTTAGTGTTTGGGAGATGTTTGAGAGCACTTTGAATCATTTAAAAAAAAAATAAAGTAATGAAATGAAAATATTAAAAAAAATTAATTTATAGTATTTTAATTTTAAATAAAATATTATTATAAAAAATATTAATAATTTTGATATATTAATATATTTATATTATATTAATGTTAAAATTAAATAAATTATATTTTATTTATATGAATTTATATCAATATGAACTCTATTAAAAAATCTTATATATGAAAAAAAAGATTTATATTAATTTATTTTCTTATATATTTGTAATTGATTTTTTTTCTCATTTTATGGAGCAATTTTATTTATAAAAACAAAAGTGTAGCGGTAGAAGTTAAGAAGCATTCACATTTATATTTAGAGAGTTATAATGAGAAATATTTGAAATGGTTGAGGGAATGGTTGAAGATTATAGAGATGAATTGAAGATTTTGCCCTGTATTTAGAATGGGGATGAATGATGTGGCTATAAAAATTATCCTTGGAATTAAGTCTTTCGGAAATGGAAGACTTATTATTAACCAGGTAAAAAGGTGGGAAGTCTAGGTTTTAAATTAGGTGTGGATTTGGAAAATCGTGACTTGGTAACTAGATTCAGGTATTTTTCTTTCCTTGGCGGGGTTTTGTTGATTCATTCATTTACCACCACGGACCTCTAGTGGAGTGGTTTTTATGACTTCAAGTGAAAGTGATTTAGTGGGTATGAATTTTTTAGTTGATAATTTCAGTGGCAGACAAATTCAAAATGGTCGAGGGAATTGATGAATATTGTAGAGATGAACTGGAGATTTTTCCCCAGATCTATAATGGGGATGATGTGGCTATAAAAATTGCCCCTAGAGCTAAATCTTTCGATAATGAAATACTTAGTACCAACCAGGTAAAAATGTGGGAAGTCTAGGTTTTTAAATTAGGTGTGGATTTGGAAAACCGTGACTTGGGATCTAGATTCAGGTATTTTCATTTCCTTGTTGATCCATTCATTTACCGCCATAGACCTCTAGTGGAGTGGTTTTTACGACTTCAAGTGAAAGTGATTCAATGGATCTGAAGTTTTTAGTTGGTATTCAAATGTGAAAATAGGATTAATTCCAAAATTTCCATATTTCCTAAATCCAAATTGGGTTTTTTCGTTCAAATATCCTTAAACCATTATTAAGGTATTAAACCGGGCATATCCACCCCATATACTTACTAAATATTCTGCTAATGTCAAGAATATAGGTGGTGGGGGAAGTTATCTCGTGTCAGTCATAGATTAGGGTATTGGGTGGACTCTCAGATCTCAATATGGTACTGAGACTGATGATTAGTTGTTGGGAAAAGTTGAGGGTAGCAGAAGGTCTATAGAGGGTTTTCACCTAAGACGTTCTAGAGAGTCTAACAAGAAGGTGGAGCTAAAGAAATTTCAAGATCGAAGAAGAAGAGTAGTGAGGGATTTCAAAGTGAAAGACGAAAAAGAGCGTTGCATCCTGGGTAAATATGTTAGCTTGGAGGAAGTTGTAAGCATGTCAACAAAATCCCTTATTGGTAAAATCTAATATGGTTCATTATCCTGCAAGGAAATAATTGAATGGGTTGCAATTCATTAGAAACCTGTGTTGGTATATTGCTCGAGAGTATGGGCTCTGTTGAAATGTTGGTGGTGTTTTTACTTTCTAGCAGAGGAGGATGCTTCCATGATATTGGAAATATTTTGGTTGATGGGTAAAGGGTCCTTGGTACTATCTAGATGGCATCGGGGATTTAACCCTAGCAAGGAGAAGTTTCTTACGAGACACTTATGGATGATGTTGTTGGGCCTCCCTATACACCTCTGGTCAAAACCAACCTTAGAGAAAATTTCAAATCAAGTTGTTCAGTTTATTGTTGTAGACGAAGAATATATTCATTCATTGGATCGAAAAATTACTTCAGTTTTGGTGGAAATATCAGTGAATAAGGGACTACTGGAAGAAATGGAGACTATTTGGGATTCATTATATTTTTCTCAATGTTTGGACTTCCATGGAATTCCTTTCCGATGTCATGGATGTAGGAAAACTGGTCATTTGCATGCCAAATTCCCTAGCAGTGAGGAAAAGGCGATGAAAAATGATGAATTGTTGGACAACCCTACATCATCTTCTAGTTATGATCAGTTTTCCTCCAGGAAGAAAGTTCCTAGTCTAGGTAAGTCAAAATTATCACCTTCTAGTCTCTTAAATCACCTTTCTATAGAAGATTTATAGATTTTAGAAGATCTGGAAGCCCTTTACTGTAGGAATAAAGATCCTATAGGAAATGTGCCCTCTGATTTCAATTTGAATTCTATCCATGAAAAATATCACAAATATTTGGAGGCCATATAAGAAAATAATTTTGCAAGAGAGGAGAATAATCTATTGAATATCTCAAAAGTTGATTCTTTGGAGGGTTCTAGGGAATTAGTTGAAAAGGCCTTGGATCTAAAGAAAACCCCTTTATATATATATTCAGATAAAGGAACGACTACGAAACATGTTTCTCCTTTTAAACCTGTTGACTTTCAAAATGTTACTGTTATGAGGGAAAATCACAAATTGAAATAAGACCGGTCTTCGGTTGAGACCAAAGACTTGAGGGAAATGGGAAAAAATAATTGTCTTCCTTTGTCTATTCGTCTAGGAAAATTAGAATCGAAGCCTTCTAATGGGGGTCTTAGATCTAGTATACCCTACCGAGGATTGTCCAAATGATTATCTTATCCCTAAACATTAGGGGGGTTGGGAGAAACCCCAAATATCTATCTATAAAGCGGTTACTGGAGAGAATAAACCCTGATATCATCATGATTCAAGAGACAATGTCAAATGTAGAGAAAGCATGTAATGTTTTCCTAAATCTCCAGCCTGGGTGGGAAATTTGTGCTACTATGGTTGTGGGATTATATGGGGGGTTATGTTCATTATGGAAGCTACATTAGTGGATATGAAATCATACAAGACTTGTGCTAGAATATTTCTAGAGGGGAATATGAGGGGGTTTCAAAATAGGATGAGTATTATTAACTGTTATGCTCCCTACCAGAATCGGCTCACATTATGGGATAGAATTAAAGTAGAATTTTGTATAGTCCAAATTTGATTTTATGTGGTGATTTAAAATTTTCTTTGGGAGAAGGTGAAGTCTCGGGAGAAAAATCTAGAGTGGATGTGATGGTTGATTACTTTCAAGACCTACTTTCAGATTTTAATCTCTTGGATGTAAGGCCTACAAAAATTAGGCCCACCTGGAAGAATGGGAAAAATCGAGTTGACATCATCAGTAAGATATTAGATAGGTTTATTATCTTTGAGAGTCTTTCCTTTACAATCGATAAATTTAGATCATGGGTTGAAATTAGTAACATCTCTGACCATATGCCTATCACTATGGAGGTAGATCTTGGGTCCTATAGGACATGCATGACATTTAAATTTAATCACTCATGGTTAATGGATGAAGGTTTCAAAGAAATGCTTAAATGTTTTTGGTTATCTTAGGATTATCGTGAACAAAATTCAGTTATGCATATGATGGTGTATAAGATAAATGGATAAAAAAATAAATTCATAGAATGGGAAAAACAAAAGAAGTCAAAGATGAGGTGGGATCTTCTAGGCATCGAACAAATGCTTAGAGCTTTCTATGAACAGTCTTGGGATGGATGCATTTCTCCATCTCAGAAAAAAGAAGTGGAAATGATGGAGAGGAAGAAGCTTCATATATTAAGGATGGAATAGAACACTTGGCGTTTAAAAAGTAGAGTGATCTAGGTTAAGCAAGGAAACCTAAATATTTTTTTTTTCACAATTATGCGAATGGGAGAAGTATCCAAAATGTCATATGGGACCTAAAATCCAAGAATGGAATGGTGATTGCATCTCAAAAAGACTTGGAAATGGAAGCATGGAACCTTTTCTCAAAACAATATTCCAAGTCAAATAGTTGTGACATGAGGGACCAACTGAGAGTATTGAGTCATTTCCAAAAATTATTTTCTGATGAAGAAGGATGTCGTATTGGGGATCCAGTTTCAATGGATGAATTAGTCAGAGTTCTTCACTTATTTTCTAAGGACAAAAGTCACAGGACAGATGATTGTCCCGTGGAATTTTTCATCGAATTTCTTGATATTATTGGAATCGATGTTCTTAATATGGTGGAAGAATCAAGAATAACAAAAAATGTCCATGGTGTCATAAATTCTACCTATGTTTCTATGATTCCTAAAAGGGACAAGCGAGAATCCTTCATGGATTTTAGGCCCATTGTGTTATGTAATATGATGTACAAAATTATATCAAAAATCACATCTCTCAGGATCAAACCTTCCTTGGTTGAGATGGTCACAAAAGAACAATTTTCATTTCTCCCAAACATGAAAATTATGGAAGCTATTGGAATAGCACATGAATGTTTGCATTCAATAATAAAAAAAAAAAACTTATTCTTAAAATGGATTTAATCAAAGCATATGATTAGGTTGACTGGGGATTTTTTTGCATGTTACTGCTTCAAATTGGATTACCCCTTCAGGTTAAAGAGTGGATAATGGCATGTGTATCTACAACGAAATGTGTTATCTCAGTTAATGGTAAAACAACTCCTTTGTTTTCATGTGGAAGATTGCTAAGGAAGGTTTTCCCATTGTCCCCATTATTATTCCTAATTGTGATGGAGGGCCTTAGCAGAATGATTATCAAGGATAAGAGCGATGGAAACATTAAGGGGGTCAATATAGAAGCTTAAATATTTATTACACATCTATTATTTGTAGATGATGTAATTATTATTGGTGATGGATCTTTTCTAGAATGGGGTAATTTCTTTTGGAAGATGTAAGTGTTGGAGTATTTATAAATATTTACTTAATGTTCCACTTAAAAGATGATAGATTGGAATCCATAATAAAATAGTTGGGCTTCTTGTTAAATCCTAACAAATACTTGAACAAAGATTGGTTCTGGATGATTAAAAAAGTAGATAGAAGGATAAATATGTGGAGCAGCAAATGGTTATCCTTGGGAGGAAGATTGACATTGTTTAAGTCAGTTCTCTCTAGCTACCTTGTATATTGGTACTCTCTAGCATGCATTCAAGTTTCTATTAATAATTCCATTAGAAGTAAAATTATTCAATTCCTCTGATCGAGGATGCAGAAGAATAAATTTTTTCACATAATTTCCTGGGAACAACTATCATTCCCAAAGAGATGGGGTGGTTGGGGTATAAAACACTTGTATTGGTTCAATGCATCTCTTCTTTTGATAACCTTCTGGAGAGGATTGAATGTAAATTCCCTATGGAGTTTAGTCCTAAAATCCAAATACCTGAAAAATTATCCTGTAGAATATTGGTGCAGGAATGAAAATAAAATGGGATATATTGCATCATTTCTATGGCGTGGACTTGTTAAGAATTATAAATGGATTGGGGATTGTATTTTTGGGGAAATAGGAAATGGAAGGAAGATGAAGATGGGGACAAGTCCTTATGTTTGGGGTGAATCCTCTAATAGAATATCTGATAATATGAGATCAATTCTTGAAATAAAGGATATGTACACGCTGGCTAATATTAAGAAGAATTCATTATTTTAAGGAATACCCACTTCATGGTATACAAAAAATTATTTAAACATAGAAGGTTCTTTGGAATAGGAGTGGTACAATTACACAAAGGATCTCAAGCATGTTGGGATTACACTTCAAAACTCATTTGACAAACTAATATGGAATGGTCATCCATCGGGTAAGTTATCTTCTAAATTTATTTATGAGGTTATAACTTCATTCTACTTCAGGCGACAACAAAAATGGTGGCACATATTTCTATGGAAATGGAATGTCCCATAAAAAATTCAAGCTTTCATTTGGTTGGCATTAAAGGGAAAAATATCAACCTGGAACAATCTTATGAAAATGGGAAAGGTGGGTCCTAGTATCTCTATTTTGTGTTGTAGCAATGAAGACTTGGTGGACCATATATTTACTGAATACAAGACTACTAGAAAGATATGGAGAATAATTTTACAGTTCTTATATTATGTTGATGAATGGAGAGTTGGAAAGATGGAACAATCTTTTGAAGAGTGGCATCATAAAGAAAAATTTCATAAGACTCTGGATGTCTTTGTTTGTTGGTATATTTTTCTTTTAAGAAATGAGATGGTTTTCCAAAATGGGATTATAAATATATACTCTACTGTTTGTAAAATTGGCAATATGTACTATGAATTCAAGCATACTGAAAAATCCCTAAATGTCAGAATTACAAAATTTCCATACTTGAAAATGGAGATAGTTGTGGGACTCTTTGATCGTGCTTCTCAGAATGGTGAGAGTGGAGGGGGAGAAGTTATGAAGCTTGCTATGAACCATTTCTGTGAAGTTTGGATGGGATGCGGAAATAGATCAAATGCCAAAGATGAAATGTTAGCTCTTTGGATTTTTCTCTCCTTTACTCGCTGGTTGGGTATTTCAAAATTACAATTCCTTGGTGATTCACAAGTTATTCTGGAGTGGGCCAATCCAAAATACAAGTTACATGTGGTTTCTTCACAACATAGGAGTTATAGAGTTCGAGAGAAAATATTTCAGTACTAGTTCATTACTTTTCATCACATATACAAAGAACAAAACTATCATGTAGACAAGATTTCAAAGAGGGTTTTATTAGATGTTGAGGGAACTATTTCATTCTATGAATTCAAGGAAAACGTGATGGTTTCACAATGATATCTAGTTATTGGTTAAGAGGAGGCTATCCTTTTGTTAGAATCTTGAAATTTTATTTTTTTGACGATGATGTAGCCTATATTCAGTAGAAATTATCGATGTATAGGAAGTGAAAAGTTTGTAATTTTTTGTATTTTTTTAGTCAGTTATGTAGAGAACATTTCTCTATTTGATTTTGAAATGAATATCAAGAGATAATTATTTTCCGAGTGAAAAAAAGAGAGCTACAACTTTAGTAAAAAGTATATTACTTGTAGTTCCAAAGTTTTCTTTCAAAATTGAAATCTTATATTAGAAACTATACTATTGAAACATCATATCAATTTTTAGTCAAATTTTACAAAGAAATAGAGTATTATTTACTAGAAAAGTTTAGCGAGCCTTCGTGTAGGTCCTTAGTCTGCCTTTCCATGGAGAGACATCAATCAAAGATATATAAATTTAAAAAAAAAACTTAGAACCAAGGAGAAATTAATATTTTCAAAGGAGTGTGGGAGCATTGTAAGTGATCTTCTTGATCCCATTTTCCAGTGCCACTCCATCCATAGATAGCTTGTCTACTTCACAGTTCTTGTCCCTATAAATATGCATAAAAGAGATGTGAGAGAAGGATTATTTTAGAATAAGTATGTCATGAAAAATTTGTTTCAGTGTGAATTTATGCAAATTAAATTGTCCTTTCATCCATTGAATCACAACCAAAGAGTCTCCATAAATTTGGATTTGAGAAATTCCATTTTCCTCAGCTACAATTAAGACTATTTTTAGAGCCATAATTTCACAAAAGTTTTTTTGTTACTTCCTAGTTTATCCTTAAAACATATGTTGTCAACAGTGGAGAGATGTAAAATTCCCCCAGCCTCGCCCTCAAGGGGAGATCCTTGGGAGGATCCATAAATCAATCCCATGAAACATATTTATATTTCTATTTCAGGGGAGTGCTTTGAGATGGATCCTTCCTTATATTGAGGAAATGTAGAGATGATGTTTAGAATTTGGATAACACATTTCAATGGCATGGTATCCTTATCTTCAAAGAACTCAAAGTTTTTATCCAACTAGATTCCTCGAGATATGGTTAGAAGGAGAGAATTATACCTCTTCATACACTTGTTCATACACTAGTTTGTAAGAGATTACTTAATGGAGTTCCCCTTCCTAGCAATGTTCAAACCAGTCAAGTTATTTGATTCCTGTCATACTTTAGACTACAATCATAGGTCATAATAACATGATACTTGGTCTAAGAGTTATATTTACAAATACAACAATGACCTAATCTCTTAAATCTTATTTTTTTAAGGATGTACTATATTAAGGATTTATTGTTTAATAGTAACCAAATGCAGATTTTTTATTTGGACGAGCATTTGAACTTACAAATAATGCTTGATCACTAGGATTGTGGGTTTTCATTTCCCTTTATAGCAAGGGAATTGTATCCTAGTATGGGATCATAGTTAGTTGTAGGATTAAAAGACCAAATGAGCCAATCTTCTTGATCATTTAAATTTATGAAGCAACTTATTATCTTTTAAGTATAATGTTCCCATATTTTTGGATTCTCCACTTGGACTTTAATCTCTCACCAAGAGAGGCACTATTGTTTCCTATCCAAAGTTTGTACTTCCTAAGTTACTTATATCATAGTATGGTATCTTCATATTTTCAAGTTGAGAATTAGTTGGGGTGGGATCCTGTATGCGTCATTGCTTCCAATCTAGGGATTCAAGATAATTTGGTCTTTGTTACCTTTTACAATTCTACATACCAACCAATTTCCTATTAGCGGGGAGGTCATAACCACTATTTTCCATATTGTTGAAGTATTATGAAAATTTCAAGTTGGATTTTTTGACCTATTCCTCTATGGGTTAAGGAGTAATATATTTATATTTAATTACCTATGCCTAGATTCTAGACCCTTGTATAGATATCCATACACTTTTGGCTATGACAATCTTTGAAAAAAACAATATTTTCTTTAGGACCCATCCACCTTGATATTTTGGAATAGAAAGCTTTTTCCAAGAGGCTAGATCCAACCCTTTTTTATTATCTCTCCAAACTAGATGAAATTGAAACTTAATTTCTTAATTTTGTCCAGGAATCCATTCAAAATCCATGCGAATGACATCCAATAAACATTGATGGGTTCCCAAATAGTTTGAAAAGAATTAATCGACCACCTCTAGAGAGCCATCAATTGCACCATGTTTTGAGTTTCTTCTCAAAATTGGCTACTAGCCATTTCCCATCACCTTTTTTATACCAATTTTGTTTCAAATGAAAGCCTAGGAATTTCATTCCATCCTATGATTCCAATACCTAAAAAAGGAAATAGTTGGGAGTATAAATATTTTTATTCTTTGAGATGTCCCAATAGGTTATTGTTGACTTCTCAATGTTAAGTTTCATACCTATTGCCTCATAGAAGAGATTAACGATCTCTTTAAGGTTTTCAACCATTCTTTTGGTTCCTTCATATAATATTAAATTGTCATCAATGAAGAGAAAATGGGTGACATGGAAAGAAGTACCAACATTTATAACCTTGAAGTTTCTAGGTCTAGTGCCCTTTTGAAGAGATCTATTGATACCTTCTTCAGAAAAAGGAAACAATAGGGAGGAGAGAGGACACATAAATCTAATTCCTATTTCAGACTTAAAGAAGTGAGAGGCTACACCATCCATTATATTTTCAAAACATATTGAGCTAATGAAACTCATTACCTAAGTAGAAAATACATGAAAAAAGACAAGATGAATACAAATGAGTCTAATGAAAGCCCAACTCACTTGATAAAATTATTTGGAGAGCCCCAACTTCAAGGATAAGGACTTTGGGTTCTTCGATTTCATTGAGTGGATACTCTCATGTTCTATGCTCACTACCTCATGAATTTAACTCTCTTACATAAATCCAACCTACTCTAGAGAGATTTGATGAGAGATAATTCCTTTCATCCTCCTGGATATTATTTTGGAGATAATTTTGTAAATGCAATTATAGAGGGAAATCATTATAAAGTTCTCAAATTGAGTGGGATTATCTATATTCAAGATTATTAAAGATAAGAAAGTGGTACTAAAAGATACTAATAATTTCCCAGAGGTTCTAGAGACCTCAACCACTTATTGAATGCCCTCTTCAATGAAATCAAAGTAGCTCAAGAAGAATTCAACTAGAAGTCCATCGAACCCAAGGATTGTATCCCTTTGGAAGTTATGGAAACTTCATAAGAGCCCCTCTTTTTCGACATTATCCCTTAATTATTGATTATATTAAGGATTAACAAAGCTTGGGAAGAAATTAGTCAATATAATGAATACAAATATGGTTCTTTGGATTCTTATTTAAAAAGAGAATGAAAATAATTTACCCCTTTTGGAGTCATTTCAAGAAACTAGTAATCATGGAGCCATCCTCTCTCTCTACATTCCAAACATAATTAAGGGTTTTCCTATTATTGGCATATTTGYGGA
>SNQJ01S0006994.1:306206-321785 GCA_010110895.2 Picea sitchensis | reverse complement strand
TCCCAAGCAGTTGGTTGCACGATTCTTGTTTAAAGATAAGTGTTTATCTTGTACTGAGTTATTTACATGTGTTATTGTTGTGCATGAACTCTGTGTGAATGAGAATGACTTATATGTTGTTGTAATGAACTGTTTAGTTGTATCTCATGTTGATTATTAGCATGCTTTAGATGAATATGTTTTATGGTTATATACTGCAGCTAAATCTATTATAGGGAAAAATGACTAAGTGTTAGGACTTCTCGGATGGACTTATGAAAATAAGAATACAATATTATGAGTTTGTGAGTCTGTGAGTCCGTGAAGGCAGAAAAATGGCTAAGTGTTGGGACTTATTATGATTATGTGAGTCCGCAAATATGAAAAAATGACTAAGTGTTGGGACCTCTTGGATGGACTTATGAAAGAAGGATATAAGATTATAAGTCTGTGAGTCCGCGAAGACCAAAAAATGGATAAGTGTTGGGACTTATTATGAGTTTGTGAGTTTGTGAGTCCACGAAAAAAAAAATGGCTAAGTGTTGGGACTTGTTATGAGTTTGTGAGTCCGCAAAGACGGAGAAATGGTTAAGTGTTGAGAAATTTTGGATGGACTTATGAAAGAAAGGTTACAAGATTATGATTCCACGAGTCCGCAAAGAAGTGGAAAAATGGTTAATTGTTGAGACTTTTCGGATGGAGTTATGAAAGAAAGGTTACGAGGTTATGAGTCCATGAGTCCGCAAAGAAGTGGAAAAATGACTAAGTGTGGAGACTTTTTGGACGGACTTATGAAACAAAGGTTACGAGATTATGAGTCCACGAGTCCACAAAGAAGTGGAAAAATGGTTAAGTGTTGAGAATTTTCAGATGGACTTATGAAAGAAAGGTTACGAGATTATGAGTCTGTGAGTCTGTAAAGAAGTGGAAAAATGGTTATGTGTTGAGACTTTTCAGATGGACTTATGAAAGAAAGGTTACAAGTTTAGGAATCTATGAGTCCACAAAGGAAAAAGAAACTAAGTGTTGGTGGTGGGTTCATGGAAGGTATGAAGAATAAAAATGACTTAGATCAATGATGAATCCATTAAGATATATCAACAAAGGAGAATTCGGGACCTCAGGTCTCCGGAGATGTTGTAGACCTGTACAAAAACTTTGGAGGGATATAACTTTCAAACCAGAGATCGATTTTGGGAAAGTATTTAATCATTGGAAAGTTGTTTCTGGGAGGAGTGCATCAAGCAAATCAAAATTTGAATTAGTGCAATGTGTCCTTAAAAAATGAAAGAATAATTTACCTATATTCTAATTAATAAAATGTTTTATGATATGCATGTTCTAACAGTAATTGTTACATGCACATTTCTTGTAGAATTAGAAGTACAGAAAGAGACTTTAGTTCATATATGAGGATTGGAGCTATGGAATATTCTCAAGGATATTATATCTATGGGGAAGAGTTCATAGGTCTCCATTTCAGCATGGGGAATGCTAAGATAGATTCAAATGGAAGAAGAGATAGGAAAGGGCATGTCATTATGATAAGTTTGCATAGGGAAGTGTAGAGTTACATGGATAATAATGAAAGGATTATAAAGGCTCAAGAAGAGATACTTCAGAGATTAAATATGTTTCATAAGCAAGTTAACAAAGATTATGGCACCAAACAAGAAGCTAGTGCTAGACAAATATCAACATCGAGATCCCATAAAAAAAGGGATAATCATGGAAATGATAGGCATTCAAGAAGCATGAGAAGGCACCATCATTCTCCAAGGAAGTACACTAGAAGAATTTATGAAAGCTCAAGGCCAGGGAGCAGCCCAAGTGTGTCTCATGTTCGGAGGAATAGAATAATGCACGAGGAAAACATCTTGCAAGGTGAACTCAGGAAAATAAATCCACCTACTTTCAATGGTGAGCACAGGAAAGGAGAAGAGGAAGAGGCATGGCTGTTGTAAATGAAGAAACATTTCCATCTGCATGACTACCCATCCCAGGTAGAAGCTAGGATTTCCACCTACCATTTGCAAGGAAAGGAAGCCATGTGGTGGGATCAACTTAAGAAATCCAAGAACCTTGATGAGAAAATAATCTCATGGAGGTATCTCAAAGGATATTTCCAAGAGAAATATTTTTCCGAGCATTACTATGACAGAAAGATGAAAGAGTTCTTTGAACTCAAGTTGGGAACCATGAAAATGGAGGAATATGAGAAGCAGTTCTTTGAATTGTTAAAGTATGTTGACTTCATCAAGGACAAGAAGGTTGAAATCGAGAGGTTTCTAAGTGGGTTACCCTCATTCAATAGTGACAAGATTCAATATGATAACCCCAAGACCTTGGAAGAAACCATAAGGAAAGTAAGGCACATTTATGAGCAAAGAAAAGGAATGTCAGTGTTCCAAAAGGATTGGAATTACAATATGAAAGGGAAAAAGGATCAAAGGCATAAAAAATTTCAGCCACCCATTTTTAGAAATAACTCCCAAGAAAATCAACAAGGCCAGGCAGACCAAAATGATCAAAAGAATGCAGATTCATTTGGGAAAAGGCCAAGGAAGCAACATGTTCAATGTTGGAGATATGAAGGGAATCATTTATATAAGGAATTCCCTCACAAAGGCGAAAGAATGAGGATTGTCCACAACATTCAGGAGGATGAAACATTAGAAGATATGGGAGGAAGCATGCCAAGTATTTATGCAACCTTGGGCAACAAGCAGGTAGAATATGAATCCCCCAAGATAGAAGTGGAAAGTAAGATTGATAACTATCCCATAGCAATTTTAATTGATTTTGGAGATAACCATAGTTACATAAATGCTAACATTGTTGAAAGAATTCACTTCCAAATAAGTAAGCATAAGAAATATTGGTTAGTTCAGTTAGCCACGGGGGCTAAGAGAAAGATCAATGAGTTGGTTAAAGATTATGAAATAGACATGAATGGACTCAACACTAAGGTAGATGTAAACATCATACCATTAGGTTCATATGAGTTTCTAATTGGCATGGATTGGTTGGAAAAACATCAGGTTGTACTAGACTATTACAACAAGACAATCACATGTCTTGATGAGGAAGGGAAGTAAGGCAAGGTTCAAGGCATTCCAAGAGTTGTAGTTGTTAGATCGATTTCAGCTATGCAATTGAAGAAGATCTTTAGGAAGGGATGTCAAATGTTTGCAACCCATATGGAGGAGGCAAAAAAGGTTAAAATGACAAGCATTGAAGACCATCCGGTCTTGAGGGATTTTGAAGATGTTTTTAGAGAAATTCCAGGATTTCCACCCAAGAGAGACATTGATTTCTCTATTGGTTTGGTACCAAGAGCTGACCCAGTGTCCAAGACACCATACAAAATGGGTACACTAGAATTGAAGGAGTTACAAATGTAGCTTGAATAAATTTTAAAGAAGGGATATATATGCCCAAGTGTATCACCTTGGAGAGCCCTGGTTCTTTTTGTGAAGAAGAAGGATGGAACCTTAAGGATGTTTATCAATTTCAAGCAACTTAACAAGGTTACCATAAATAATAAGTATCCTTTACCCAGAATTGATGATTTATTTGATTAGCTGAAAGGTGCAAGAAAATTTTCAAATATTGACTTGAGATCATGCTATCATCAAGTAAGGATAAAGGAAGAAGACATCAACAAGACATCATTTAGAACAAGATATGGGTATTATGAGTTCATGGTAGTGCCATTTGGGCTATCAAATTTCCCAACATTTTTTATGTGTCTGATGAATGGTGTTCAGGGAATACCTGGACAAGTTTGTGACTGTGTTCTTATATGATATACTCGTCTATTCTAAGTCAAAAGAGGAACATGAGAAACATTTAAGAATGGTGTTGTAAGTTTTAAGAGAGCACAGATTATAATCTAAGCAAAGTAAGTGCATCTTTTACCAAAAGAAGATTCACTACTTGGGGCATATAATATCAACAACAGGGATAGAAGTTGATCCTGAGAAGATATAGGCCATTAGAGGATTTACAATGCCAAAGAATGTGAAAGAGGTTATATCATTCATGGGTCTTTCCAGTTATTACTGAAGATTCATAAAAGTATTTTCAAATATTGCAAATCCAATCACTTATTTGCAAAAGAAGGGAGTGAAGTTTGAATGGACTTCCAAGTATGAAGAGAGTTTTCAACAGTTGAAGGTAATATTAACAAGTGCACCAATATTGAATATTGTAGATCCAAACAAAGATTTTTTTTTGTGCATAGATGCATGCAAGGAAGGGCTTGGTGGAGTTCTCATTCAAAAGGATCATGTGGTATGCTACGAGTCCAGAAAATTAAAAGAGCATGAAAAAAATTATGTTCCACATGACTTAGAGTTAGAAACGATTGTACATGCATTGAAAATGAGAAGACATTACCTTATGGGTAAGAAATTCGAGATAAGAACAAACCACTGTGGTCTGAATTATTTGTTTGGGAAACCAACACTAAATGCTAGAAAAACTAGATGGCTAGAATTTTTGAGTGAATATGACTTCAAAACTAAGCACATAAAGTGAAAGAAAAATCAAGTGGTTGATGCGCTCAGCAGGAGAGATCATGAAGTGCATATTTCATCCATTAGCATGTACATGACAGATCTAAAAGACAATTATTGCAATAGAAAATTCATATCATAATTATTTAAAAATAAAAGAGACATTACAACAAGGTAAATTTTCAGCAGAAATTTAATTATCATGAGTTGAGAGAAGACGGAGTTCTCATGTACAAGGGAAGGTGTATGTGCTAAATTCCAGTAAGCTAAACAAAAAGTGTTAGAAGAGATGCATAATGTTCCATATGCAGGACACCCAAGATATCAGAAAACAATGGCAGCAGTAAGAAGACAATATTTTGGCTAGGAATGAAGAAAGAAGTGGCTAATTACATAGCCAGATGTCTAGAATGCCAAAAGGTAAAGACAAAACATAGACACCCAATAGGTTTTCTACAACCATTTGTCATTCCATAATGGAAGTGGGAAGTAGTTACAATTGATTTTATTGATTTTATTACTAAGTTGCCCAGAACAATAAAGCAGCATGATTCCATCATGGTAGTGGTGGACAAATTGACTAATGCAACACATTTCATTCCAATAAAGGATACACACAAGGCAACAAATATTGAAGATATTTATATGAGATAAGTTGTTAGGCTACATGGAGTGCCTAAGGAAATAGTTCTAGACAAAGATCCAAAGTTTACTTCCAATTTTTGGAAGGGTTTGTTCAAGGGCTTTGGAAAAAAATTAAATCTTAGTACATCATATCATCTAGAGTCGGATGGGAAAAAAGAAAGGACTAACAGGATAATTGAGGACATTCTTAGAATGTATGTGATGGATCAACCATCAAAGTGGGAATATTATATCCATTTATTTGAATTTGCCTACAATAATGGGTATCATGCCTCATTGAAAATGAGCCCATTTGAGGCATTATATGGAAGAAAATGCAACACACCAGTGAGTTGGGATAATCCAATGGAAAAAGAAGTAGTTGGGCTAGAATTTTTAAAGGAAATGGAATATCGGATGGAAAAGATAAAGGAGAATTTGAAGGCTACCTAGGATATCTAGAAAAGTTATGTAGACAAGAACATAGTTTTTAGAGATTTTAATGTGGGAGAACATGTGTTCTTAAAAGTAAAGGCAAAGAGAAGTTTACTAAGATTTGGAAGTTGACCGAAGTTGGCAGCAAGATATTGTGGGTATTTTCAAATATTAGAAAATATAGGTCCAGTTGCATATATGTTAGATTTCCCTACATCCATGAGAGTGTATGTCATTGCTAAAGAAATATCTGTCTAATCCTAACCACATAATTGATTGGAATGTGATCCAGGTGGAGAATGAAGGGGGTTTCTGGGTGGAACCAATACGCATCATGGACCGAAAATTCATAGTGCTCAGGAAAAAATCCATAGGGCTGGTAAAGGTTCAAAAGATGCTACATGGGAGTATGAAGAAAATAAGCGGGCCCAATACCCACAATTTGTTTACAATTTTGAAGAAGACAAAATGCACGACTATGTTTTGAGCAACTAGAGTTCTAGAACCACATCTCAGAGTCATGGCCAACTGCGTTGGGGACCTTGATAAAAGAATGGATCATTTATTAGGTTAGCCTTCATAAATGGATGGTACATCCCTAATAAATGATTGGTGTAGTCCTTGGGTCGACGAGTTGAGAGGAATGTGAGATTTTGGTTGGAGTTGCTGCTGGAATTGTAAAATTGCAGAATTTTTACTTCTAAGTATTATGATGTAAATTTGCATATATGTATATCGGCATAGAGTGCACTGAGAATGGTGAAAAATTGTAGGGGAGGGGGAATGTAACATTCCCACTATAATCCCCATTTTAATTAATAATTATCTAGATAACATATGTGGCTACAACCAAGCGATGTAATATGGGAATTATATTTCTTTGTTCTATTAATAAAATGTGAAGCCAAACGCTAAGGGGACATGGAAAAGAGATGGGGGGTAAATTAATCCATAAGAGAGGGGAGTGTCTAGGATAATGGCCAGGAGGGGTCCAAGGGATAATTACCCGTGTATAATGATTTAAACCATTTTCCTAAATTGCTATTTGTATATGAACATTCCCATTTCTAATTGAGTGTTTCCAAAATCCAATCATTGAATACATGTAAGAGGGTGGGTGTGAGTGGTCACATATAGAAGTTATTGGGCACATGGGGGTCGAGTACAATCATCTTGGGGAAGAGTGTGAATCAAGAAAGGAAAGAAAAAAAGAGGAAATTGGTAGCAACAATTTTAGTGAGTGAATTTCGTGTATAAGATTTGAGGGGAGAGAAAGAAATAGAGCCTCAAGTTGATGCAGCTGAAAAGGGTGAATAATAGATAAAGATTGAGCATAATTGGAGCGAACTGGAGCTAGAAGAATGAAGAGCCAGATTTTTAGTCCTGAAGAGTGAACTCCTGGGTGAGTTGCATTGAAACAGCAACTCGTTGTTGTTGGTTTGCTGATAGTTTTCCTAGCAACAATTTCCCTTGAGTTCCCAGTTGAGAGATTCCTAGATACCTATGTTAGAGAGACCTTGATAAACGAATGGTTCATTCCTTGGGTTAGCCTTGATAAAATGATGGTACATCCCTTGGGTTAATGTTGTCCCTCGACCAAGTTTTGAGGAAACATTGGTCAGATTTGACCCACTTTTGAACTTCGACACATTGTTCGAAGAAGGAGCACCTAGGCAGAGATGAGATCACTGATCTCACCCATTTTTCAGGGATACGTGGACCTAGTAAGGTTTTTTCTAGGGGTTTTGTAATGGGTTTATGGGATGTCAGCCCATGGGGTTTACCCGTGATTAGGCCTTATTGTAAGGGTTTGTAAAAGCATACATAAAGAAGAATGTATTGTAGAAGAGGAGAAGCTAAGTGCAAGTAGTTTGAGTGACTTTGTTCTAAGTAATGTATGTGTGTTAAGTATTTGTGCTTGATAGCGCATTAGCTCTATGCCCTGACCTAGTTTTGGATGGAGGATTCAATGCTCAGTGTGAAGATCTCTTGTCTGGTGTGAAGCTTGACTCTGTGGCTTAGTGCACAGAAGTGAATGAATGTAAGATTTGAGCACATAATAAAGAAGGCAAAGCGGTTGGTGGACGTAGGCCCATCTTGAGGTGAACCATGTATATCTGGTGTCTTATGGTTTGATTTGTACTATGTTATTTCTATCATAAATCTGCTTAGTGATTTGATTATGCTATGTAATAGATATATCTGTTATTACTTAAGTGTTTTCCTTGTGTTAAGGGTAAATGGATGCTAGATCTAATCTATAATGCTAAATGCTAAGTGATCAGGATATGTTATTATTTGGTGTTACTGTGCCAATCTATCTTTGGTTATGCTCTGCGATGTTAATCGGGTTGAGAAACTAATTCATGTCACTTCCTAGTGTTAACATAACTTTATGCAAAGTGTTAGAATCACATATATGTGTCCCAACTTGGTTACAAACACATGCGTCCTGTAACCCTCCCTACTTCTACCTCGGGTGAGACTTCACCTGCTTCGCAGAAATTTGTCGAAAGGGCCAATAGTAGGGGTTTTGTTGGTGCGTTGTTAAGCATTGAACCCTGGTCTACCCATGTGCCAACAAATGGTTCTGTTGTCGGGACTTGAAACTGTGATTGTTGGGAACTAAAGTAAAGAAAAAGAGAATCTTTGTGCATGGATTTGTTGTTGAAGTGCACAATACTCTACTTGAATTGCAAATATTTGTGCCTAAGAGAGTAAGTTGATATGAAGAAAAGAGGTAAGATCCTAAAGAAGCAATCTTTGTTCTTTGGTAAGAAAAAGATAAGTGAATTTTTTTGTTTCGAAAGCATGAATTTAAGTATGTTTAATAGGTTTTCTCCTAGTCTGAAGACTAGGGCACAGTTGAAAGAAAGATTTCATTTGAGAAAATTGAATGGAAATGAAGAAAGATATGTTATTCCTATGCATAGAAAGAGTTTTTGGACTAATAAGTGGATGCAGGAACCTAGAATTGTTTTTTGCAGATTGCAGGTCAAACACTATGATCCTAAGGGAAGTGCGCAGTAAAGAAGAGGTTAGGGAACATTTAAAAGAAAAACAAGATTAACTTTGTGTTATAACTGCAGAATACTGATACATCTTGCTAAGGAATGCCCGGGAACAGGTCCTATTTTCCTTTGTTGTAAGATTGTTGGTCATGAGGTTGAGGATTGTCCAAGGATGATTGCTAAAGTTGAACGGATGAACATAAGACAAGAAAACTACAAAGAGAGTCAAGAGACTAAGGGCATGTTAGAGAGTCATAAAAATAAAGAATCGGAGAAAGTTCAGACTACGTTATCACTATTGAAAGAAACAATGGATGTTCATAAAGATGTCAATTAACTAGAGATCCTGAAAGTAAAACAACGCATAAGTGCAAGAATAGAAGACTTCGACATAGACCGTGTCTTAGATCAAGAAACACAAGTGAATATCATGACAGAAGAAACTTGGGAAATTTTGGGAAAGCCTATTGTGATACCTTCGTTGGGAAGGATAGGATTGTTTAAGGGAAAGATGATAACCCTATGTGGAAGAGTTACTAATGTACCTATTATTGTTCATGTAACATCGACTGAAGACGAATGTGAAGTCATTAAGTTTGTTAGGGACAATGCCCCTTTCCCACTTTTGTTAGGTAAGATTTGCATTGAGAAGTATCAGATCAAAAGGAAAGCAGAGGAAGAAGCTACAGAAAAGAAAAAGCAAGAACTAAGGGATTTCATAGCTATAAAAATAGGTCGACTAATAGAAGAACGAGAGGATAAGTCAAAGCAACAGAACAAAGTAACAACGCAGGAGGAACAAAAAGAAAGAAAATTAGTTGTTAAGGTTGAAATAATGCAAGAAGGATGGAAGGACCTATCTATTCAAGAAAGAAGTATGTCAACTAAAGAAGTGTTAAGAAAAGGGATATTAACTTCAAACCCTTTAAGGGCACCTCAACAGTGTGAAGTCACTACGCCAGGGGAATATATGAATAAAAATGGAAAGAGGATTCTAGAAATAGTTAGAGAGACTCGGATCATGGGAAAGAAGGCAAGGAATCTCAATAAAAATAAAGCTAAGTTGGAAAAGCTACAAGAAATTACAGAGACCAGATGGAAGACTTCATAAACTGGAACCTTGCAGGAGGTAGGTTCATAGGATTTGAACCTTGCTGGAATAGCAAGACCACGTAGAATGGGACTTCTCCCTAGCGAATTTATATGACCATTGGAGGTGCCCCGACCGTTAGAATGACGCTCCAGAATGGTTAAAAAACACATTTATGGGATAATGGACCGCTTTTGGATGTTGAGACCGTGCCATAATGGACAGATTTACATTGATGGAAGCATTTATTGGCCATCAGAATATCTGTTACGATACCTTGCTTATTTAACTTGTCAGACGTTGCCTCGGGACCACTTTTTTCTACCCATGATTAACTAAGACAAGAAGAGAATTTTCCCTATGTTGAGCTGTGCTATCTGAAAATAGACCCTGCATGTCTATTTGTCTACCCCATCTGTCCGTTCATCTACCCTGACCTGTCTGTTTGTAAGTTAGAATGTCGGGCAAACCTAGTGAACTAGAGAATTCTATTGAGGAAGTCCTCAAGAAGCTAATGGCCAACAAACCGATATCTGAAGGTGTCTAGGCATCATCAACTAGGGGACTGCAGGCTTCCCCTTCGATCAGACATCGTTATGGTCATGTTAACCCCGTGACTGAGCAACGAAGTAAGCACCACGGTGATCTAGCTAATGCAAAGCATATCCTGTCAATCCTACCCGAGTATATCCCACCTTTGGTTGGTGTTGTTAACCGTGACAACATCCCCCAATATTTTGAGCATGTCGTGTTCACTGCGTACATTTTGAAAGGCATAAGCATAGTTGGGATTCAGTTAGGACAAATCCCACTATTAAAGAATAATGAATTCAATTTAGGAGACCAGAAGAACTACGCAATGTTGGCACCCCACCTCTATCTCATGAAGACAAATGGAAAGAAGCCTCATCTCATCTCACAACCATGGATTAAGCGGCTGGCACATTCCACCATGTTGAATGTGATGAAGATCTTGCACTTTGGCTGCCACTAGGAGCTTAATGCTTGTGTTAGACTCCTCCTGTCGTGCTATCATGGCAGATACCTTTGGCTCGACAGAAGGATTATTATGGATCTGACATTGATCCACTAGATCACAGGATTAAGTGTGAAGGGACCTAACCCTCAAAGGTTTTATCCAAGGAAGGCCTCAGACCGTTCCCTGGCACAATGCATCAAGGAAGCTTACGGAGAAGTCGAAAAAGGAAAGTGAGGTTACAAGGTAGCCTCTATACAGGATGGCACAATGCACCTCGCTTTCCAACTCATAGCTGGAAAGCTTGTAAGGAAAAGCTACCCCACATAGGTCACTGGGTTCATGGTGGACCTCGCAGGAAAATGTGTGGAGGGAATGCAGATGGACTGGGTGAACTACCTCATCAATGAGGTGGAGAATGGTTGTCGCGAAGCCTAGGACTTGGGATATCAATTCCGTTATAGTTGGTTGATCATTTTTATCACATTTTTCACTTGGAAAATTCCTAAAGGAGTCACCTTCCTAGAGATCGAACCCTCAGATTTGTTGGTCGCTCGGTTTTCAATGTTGTGGTACACCAACGACATGAAAAAGAAGTGGCAGTCCAATGTCATGTTTCATGCATACTATCAACAATTAAAGATTTCCTTTGAATCATTTTTGTGCATGACACTGCACACCTTGCACCAGTACCGATGAATAGCAAAGTTTTGCACTGGTCCTAATTTCATCTACATCACTACAGGTAGAGACGAGAACCAAGAAGAACTATAGTCATACTACAAACTGATAGATGAATATATGGAGCAGATCATGAAGGAGTGGTCAGAGGAATTTGTTGTGCCTTTCGTTGATGCAGAAATCTCCGACACTGACACCATAGGAAGCCCCATAGTCACATGAGTTGAGCATGTCAAACAGTCCAGTGGGACGAAGAAGAATAAAAAGCAGAAGGAAGTCCAGAATATAGAGAGGGATGAGGAGGACAATGCTTCTAAATATAATGGGTCTGGCTCGCCAAGAGGAGAAGACGAAGCAGAGGGATAGGGAGGAGGAGATGAAGGAGAAGAAGGGAAAGGAGGAAGCAAAGCTACCACCCCTCCACTTGAGGATTTCCCTATTGGGACAATAAAACTGCAGAAGAGAAAGGTTTCTCCAAAGAAACCCTCGACAAGGAAGAAGAGGCACGCTCATAAGCCCCAGTTAGAGGCCACGCTTACTGAGGACGTTATCAGTCTATTCCACGGAGCTATGGAGGATGGTTTCGAGGAAATATTACAGAGATACAAAGAGAATTAAGAGGATCTATATGAAATAATTGAAAAGGAATTGAAGGAAGTACGTCAAACTATTCGCTTGGTCTGCGCAATACCTACTGTGTCATCGCAGACTGCAGAATTGGGGGATGAACTGGCCTAATTGAGAAGGATTTTGGATGCAACAGAAGCCCACTTATAGAAAGCACGGGAAGATAGGTAGAAGGCTACAGAAGCCTTGAAAAGGGAGAAAGATGAAGTCTTAACACAATTAAGAGCAGCGCAGGAAAATGTAGCAGCCTAGGAAAGCAAGAAAGCAGATCTTCAGGTGAATCTCCGGGAGGAAAAATCCCATCTACAGAGGGAAAAGGAGTAGTTTCTTGCGGAGCGGGCCATGTTCAAAGAAGTAGTGGGTAAATCATGTCACTCGATGTCAGGATTGGCACAAGAGGAGCAAGACTCGGTCGAATCTCAAGTAGTGAAGCTCGCTGAGATCATCCAACAGTTTCAAGCCAGGATAATAGAATTGGAGGCCCAAGTAATACCAAGCACACCGCAAGAGGTGCGTGAGCAGAGGGAGGATACCGCTAAGAACACAATAGCAAGGATAAGAGCCCTCGCCTTGGAGTGCAAACATTTGAGTGATAGTGTAACATCCCTATTTCCCCCAGCTTGTAATTAATCATAAAATAGGATTACCATGCTAAGGAATGTGGATAGTGTAAATGTATTATTGTTTGAGTTGCCAATAACTGACTGTGGGGGTGAAGCCTTGAAATTACTAGCCATGATATCACTAGAGGAAAGAACATGAACAATATAAGAGAGGGCCCATTATATCAAATAACCCCAAATTTCCCTTGATGGGGGTAATAAATCTCCTTCGGATCCCAAGGAGAGAAACCAGTTAATGAAGAAAGGAACAGTGGTTGAATTATCAACCAATCCCATGAATGGAATCATGGTCTGACTACAGAAATTCATCTTGAAGTACCACTGGGTATGACAGACCAAGCTGACCCAAGTTCCCTTCTGACAGAAGGAACAAGATGGGTCGAGAACCATATTGGGGAAAAGATATAAGAAAATTGGTAAGGAGAATGTGGGAGATCTCTAGCAGATGAGGAATAGAAGGCCATGAGCTTGATGCCGAGTGATAATCTGATAAACCTCACCCATGGCCATAACAGAGAAGGAAATCTCTGAAAGTTTTCAGACAACAGAACCCTAGCAAAAGTTGAAATAGAGAAAGAATCCTTGAGAAATGCAAGAGTTCCCTGGTGATATCATGGCTTGGCACGGAGGTGGCCAGAGTACTAAGAATGAATGCATTTTATCCTATGGTTGGGTGGATGGATGAACACCTAGATTCAGTTAGTTGGCTACCACCTGTAATAGATAAGTATTCGCATATCTTGTGTATTTAAGCAATAATGTGAATTAAAGTTGGATATCCTATAAATGTTGTAGGGATGGATATGTTTGTTTAATGATTTATACTGTACCATTTTTGTGTCTTCTTGATTTTGTAATTAGGAAAGTAGGAAATTGTATGAATTGGATGTGGTTTTATACTTGTAAATGCTTGCATCCTGTGGTGGCTTAAGCTAGAGCCATGAACTGTGAGTTCGTCAACTGTGGGCATAGTTTCATGTATGCATGTCGAACCTCCTAGTCATTTTGAGTCCCTTGGAGGACAAAGTTTGTTAAGATCAGGAGAGGTAGTGCAGATATGCACAGGCTCTCTGTAAGGCAAGCAAAGACCGAGAATCACTTAAGTTCTAGACTTGATGAAGGAGCGCAAAAGTTGTGCAGAAGACCCTTCTATGTGTTAAGTTCAGGAGAAAGAGTGAAATGCTCTTAAATCCTTCATAACTGGTGAAGCTCAAGAAGGATAGCGAGATTCAAGTATCGAAAGGAAATATCCTTTCATTTGAAAGATGAACGGATGAGACCTTTCGGGAGGATCTAAGGTCTGTCATGACCTCTAGATTGGAAGAAGGAGTGCAGGTGTTAACACCTCGACTCCTTCAGTGTTCGCAAGATCGACGAATGTTGGTGATCATTGTGAAGGGGATGGATCCTCCGAAACCCAAAGTTGTGATGTGATCTAGACCGTAGATCCAAGGATCTATCGAGACCCACCTTGACTGTCGGCTCTATGAGTGCAGAGTTCGCACGATGGGAGAATCGTGCGTTGGTGCGATTAAACTTCTGAAGCCCAAAGTTGTGATGTGATATGGACTGTTGGATCGAGGAAGGTCGTGGACCGTTAATCCGACGCGAGAAGATTAACACAAAGAGCACGTGTGATCAGGGGATCAAATTTTGCTCAAAAATTCAAAGTTCTTAGAATCACTTCAAACAGGACGAGAGCGTAGGCCTCATCGTTGTGAACCCAACGCAACTCGTTTCATCTCAAACGGACGTCGGGAGCGAGAGATATAGTGATCTGTCTGTCAAGTTAAACAGGTAAAAAAATGATACTGACTGTACAGTCCATACAGTCCGACGTGGCAAGACCGTACGACCGTACAGAAGTGACGTGGCAAGAAATGGTTGGTTGACTGTTGTCGAATCAGGAAGTGACACGTGTCCTTTGGTGGAAAATGGTGTGAGAACACGTGGCCCAATCCGTGGGCACCACGTGTCACTCATTGTTTGGTTTATGGTTGTATGTAAAATTATGGGAGTCTACGGGGTTCGACCCCCAGACCTCCCCCACTATGTAAAGTCTTCACAAACCTCCGCTGACCAATGTACCGCCGCATGATTCTTGTTATATGTATGTAATTTAATACATTTCAATTAGCATATGTTGTAATGGGCAGGAGGTCGGGCCGGGGCTTAGCCTCGGCCCATGGTCATTTGCATTGTATATGCCCGTGCTATATACATTGTGGCCCAATAGTTGTATGTGCGCAGTTGTAAAGTTTGGCGCATAGCCTTTGGTCGTATGCCTTTAACCATATGACCATGTGTGGAGCGTGGGGGTTAGTTTCAAACAGTTGTAACTATTAACCACCTTTTTGCCATGCGCGCGGTCCTATGAGCCATATGCCCAGGTGCCTAGGCGGTTAGGGGCTGGCACGCCCTTAACCATTCTACGGTTTGCACCATTGGCACGGTTGCACCCAGTGCTGGGTTTTCACGCTTTAAAATGCATGTGAGCCAGGTTCAATCAAGAGGGGTGCGTTTTGTAGATGCAGAGACAACAAGCTTGAAGAGGGGACTTTCAGGAGGCTTAACTTCTTCATTTTTCGACCGATTGAGGTGTCGAAAGAGCCCAAACAGGGGTTTTTGGACACTTTGAAGCCATTGGAGCAGTCAGTTTGTCAGTTTGAGCATTGTAAGACATGTTTTTGAGCACTTTGAGCAATTAATAATAATGATCCATTGGAAGCTGGACCAAGAGATGTAGCCCAAGAGAGGGGTGAACTCCTTTATCAAATTGTTGTGTTTATGTGCTTATGTTCATTGATTATGCTGCTGTCTATGTGTAATTTGCATAATTAATCTTTTAATCTATGTGTTTCAAACTGATCCTTTTGCTTTAAACACATAACATTCACTTGCAATAATTTTCAAGTTTTTCAAGTCTTCTTCATTTTTAGATCAAGTTGGTATCAGAGCACTGGTTTTTGAAGACTTGATTGTTTGTAAGTTTTGTTTCTGATGCTCACAAGGT
>SNQJ01S0006994.1:207589-288042 GCA_010110895.2 Picea sitchensis | reverse complement strand
ATACAACTAAACAGTTCATTACAACAACATATAAGTCATTCTCATTCACACAGAGTTCATGCACAACAATAACACATGTAAATAACTCAGTACAAGATAAACACTTATCTTTAAACAAGAATCGTGCAACCAACTGCTTGGGATAGACGTTCCACCCAACCGTAGAATGACTATTCCAAATATCAACATCCATTCACCCCCAAGTTGAGGATAGCAATCCACAAAAAAAGGTGGTCTCTCACAGTCCACTCACGACTCATAAAACTCTCAATCCAACTAATATTTTCTTACAACTATCCTGATTTTTCACCAACTCTCTTCCTCTTAACCTATCCAAATCAAGGAATGCACCATTAATTTATCAAGGTTAACCCAAGAGATGTACCATCCATTTATCAAGGTTAACCCAAGGAATGAACCATTCATTTATCAAGGTCTCTCTGGCACAGGAAACTAGGAATATCTCAGCTAGGAACTCAAGGGAAACTACTGCTAGGAAAACTATCAGCAAACCAACAACAACCACTTGCTTTTTTAGTGCAACTCACTGAAGAGTTCAATATTTAGGCATGGCAACCCAAATATTCAGTGTTCCAACTCCAATTCGCTCCAACTTTCTCTAGTATTTTCCCTTTTCAGTTGCATCAAATTCAGGCTCTATTTATTGCTCTTCCCTTGATTCTCATGCACAAAATTCAGTCACTAAAATTGCTACTACCAATTTCCTCTCTTTTTCTTGCCTTTCTTGACTCACACTCTTCCCTAAGATGATTTTACTCAACCCCCATGTGACCAATAACTTCAGGATGTGACCACTCACACCCACCCTCTTACATGTATTCAATGATTGGATTTTGGAAACACTCAATAAAAAATGGGAAGGTTCATATACAAATAAAAATTTAGGAAAATGGTTTAAATCATTATACATGGGTAATTCCCCCTTGGACCCATCCTAGCCATTATCCTAGACACTCCCCTCTCTTGTGTATTAATTCACCCCCCATCTCTTGTCTATGTCCCCTTAGAAGTTGACTTCACATTTTATTAATAAAACAAAGAAATACAATTCACATATTACATTGTTTGTCCATAGCCACATATTATATCTATATAATCATTAATTAAACTCAAGATTATAGAGGGGATGTTACAAGGATCTAGATATCAACACAAGATCAAACACTTAAGTATGGTTAGTCTTGTAGTTGTGATAGAATCAACTAGTTAAGATGTTGGTTGTTCTTTGACCTAACATAGAAAAGGGAAATAACAACTTAAGAGTTTAAGAGCATGTTAATGTGTTCATAACAAATGTGCTATTTTTGTTAATAAAAAAATAGAAAATAACCAAAGAGATATTCAAAACAACATTTAAATTAGAGAATGTGAACCAAAATATTAGAGACTATTGAAATATGCATATTATTGTTGCTATATAAATTAATGAAATTGGCAAGGATCCAAGTGTTTTGAGAATGTTGTGAGTTTGGTCATATGAAAGAATAGTTGTATGAGTACAAGTTCACATACATTATAATATAAAAGAGAGGAGATTTATGGTTGGAAGTAGCTTGTGAAGAATCCCTTGATTGTTGGATGGGGTCTTACTCTTAATGACAATGATGAGCCTCTACTAGTTGTTGGCTTAATTATTTCTTGGTGTTTATGATTAAGTCTGATTCCTTGTGGTTATTAGACCCTGGTTTATTTTATTTTGAACTCATTATATGGTTTCTCTATGTATTAAAGTGTTTTGACATAAGTCATACGACATTTCTAAGTTTGTATAATTTTTTCTAGTGCTTGTGGTGGCTGTATGTGAAACTCACCCTATTTTTTGTACTACTCTATGTATTCACATGTTTTGACATAAGTCAAACAACATTTTTGAGTTTTTATAGTTCTTCCTATTGGTTGTGTGTGTGGCTCACCTTTTTTTTTATTAAATATACATGCATATTGGTATATTAATAATCAAATGAATATTTAATGTCAAAATATAATAGAGATGGTGAGAAGAGAGTTTAATTGATGTGCACATTTGTGTAACTAGGACTCTCGAATGCTAGTCTACTCCATAACTTAACTCGTACTTGGTTGATTTCTTAATGATTCACATTGTTCTTGTTACATATTTAATTCAAAATAAGAAGGGTTAAATAATCAAGAGATGCAACGCTCAATCATCGAGCTCATGTGCATCAATTAAATATTATCCTTATGGCATTCCTAATTAAAACTGAGTTGGGTAGGGTGTGCATGGACCTAGTCAAATTTTATCACTCATTTTTCTAAGTGAGTTTATCCTCTAGGTTGTGACATGGCATTGATTGAAATGATGAGCCATAGTTGAGGTGGCATGGGAAATCATGGGTAATTACCTTGTCGATTTACTCGGCACCTCATGGATTGAATATTGGAGCTAGATTAATGGTACGTTAGAGAGTAGAACCAAAAGGTATTATAACATCAAAAATCAATATTGCGAAAGAAAAATTATGTTGCACATACACAAGTATGGAGAAATCAATCAATGCAAAGAACTAACATTCCTTAACACTCTTGAAGAGTTTTATAGCCTTGTGCTGCATTTTCTTGTGAATATCCTAGTAAGAAGATGTCCAAAGGTATTGTTTTTCAAAGGTTCAAGTGATATAGTGGCCTACTTAAGAACTACATAATTATAAGGTCATGGTTGAACTTAAACTACCATCAAGCCAATAATTTTTTGTGCATGGTTGACGATCTTGTATCATTTTATAGAAGTGGCAATGGTGATTTTTGAAGGGACTTTTGGAATTACGTAACAAAAATTATTGATGGTGAGAAACAAATATTATGGTTGCACCTTATAGATGCCATGCCACTACCATAGGAATTTTTGACCAAAAATCCATAAAAAAATGTCTAGTGGCACTGCTACATTACATAATACATCATCTTGGATTGGGCTAATTCCATATCAAATTCTCCATTGGTGTGTCATGTGCATGCCTAATATTTTTGGGGCTACTTATGAAAAATACTGATGATGATATTAGAGGAGCAACACATAAGCCTCATTGAAGATTTGTTCCAAGGTTTCTTATTCTTTTTTCCTCAAAAAGTTGTTTCATACTAGGATATTTTTGAGAAGAAAAAGGTGATTCCTCGTTATTTGGTGGAAGTAAGATCACAATGTTGAAACTAAGATCACAATGTTGAAACTAACACTCTCACATTGTTTCAAAGTAAAGAAACACCTGCTGAAATGAAATCACTCTTGTATAAATGAACAAATCTCACTCCTGCATTAAAGGAAATAGATCCACACTTGTGTAATGAAATAAATCCACTCTTGCATGAATTAAAGGCACTCTGCAATCTTGCATAAATGAAATAAACCACTCTTTCAGAAATGGAAATCACACTTGCATAAATGAAATAAAATCACTTGTTGGGAAATGAAACAAACCACACTCTAGTTGGGAAATAAAACATACAACACTCTTGATGGAATTAAAAAAGATCCGCTCTGTACAAAGAAGGTAATTCATTCAACTTGAAAGAAACACACCCTACTAGAAATAAATCAAAATCAAGTTGATGATTCATAAAAAGAGAACCGTCTACATCATTCTAAGCCTAGTTGAATTTATTAATTAACTAATATCAATCAATCCAACACAAGAAACCTGTAGCAACAATAATCATTGAACTGAACTAGATTGACAATATAGCTTGAGTAGAAACACTCTGCATCCACACAATAATACTCACAATTTGATGATAAACAACAGTAACAAAAATTATCCAAAACAAATTAACATCAATCACTCTCAATATAAATCTACCTATTAATACAATAACAACAACCCTGCTAAAGAGGAGGGCCCTTCCTCCTTAACATGGGATGGAAAAGATACATAAAATATAACTTAATTACCCATAAAACAGAATCACAAACTTGTTGAATCTTTATTAATCCAAAATCAAGAAGTACATGTGCAAATGTTGTTTCTCATCGACTAGACTAATTGTTCCAAAAAATAGACTAGTTTGGGAGTAGAAATGCTATGCTTTTAAAAAGCTCCATCTTATAAACCATTCTTAGAAAACTGACAATTACGAATAGCCTTGAGAATATTTAGATTCTCAAGATGTTCAATGTGGTCTTAGTTAGGAATATATTCAATATTTATTACCACTGGTCATAACAAAATATGATTAATTAAATATTTTTTTTAATTTACTGTCCAATAATTTGGGTCATTGAAACATACTCATTATAACACAATACTCGTGACTTTGCAAAAATATCCATGTCCTCTAGGGAGACAGATCATTTCCACGATGGAATCACATCAATCTACAACCCAATCAACATTAGTACAAAAAATTACGGTCTCCAAATAACGTCCTTAGTCTGTTGAAAGTAACAACATTTCATGAGTATCAACACTCCGGGAATATCATCACTTCAAGAGTAACAACACTTTAGGAGTTAAAATTGATATATACCTAAACAGATATGCAAATTTACTTCAAAAATAACCAAGAATAAACCAAACCATTCACCAATAATGAATGCAAAAATGTAGACAAAACCCTTGAATTAGTGTAACACAATATATTATTCCTTATGTAAGGAATGCACTCCTCAAGCAATACTTGTTTGTTACAATATCAATGGTCTTCACCATGCTCCAATACCTTACTTACACTTCTTTATATAGAATTATTTATCTTCTAGCAACATTCTAGAGAAGGAATCTTCTAGAAATCCTATTTATTATAGATAACTACCATAGTAGGCCTTATTTAATAATATAATTGACTGATTCCAACTTACATTGAATGGAATCCAACAATAATACATAACCCCATTCCCATTGGGTACCTCCCATATTACCACCCTAGGTATACTACATTTCTCCCCCCCCCTTAAGCATGTTTCATCCTCGAAACATGAGAAGAGACCATATAATATGACTGAATAAGAATTGTAGGCAATTGGTACCAAGTAAAACCATCGATACATCCTAATGAAAGATGAACATGATGTCCAATCGCTTCCTTGCCACCCTGATCTTTCTCTATATCATGCCAGTGTTTCCTAGAGATTGGTTCTCTATCCTGATGTCTTCCTATGGTATTGGTAGGCCTCCATGAACCTCTTGATTGGTTTCCTTTTTGGTTACCTACTAGTGCATAAGTGTGTTGATGCTAATGCCCTTGTCTTGATTAATATTGTTTCACGATATGATGTGGATGGAGATATACAAAAACTATAGGAATTGGTTCCTTTTACTTCAAATTTACAACACATTGTGCCATTGATTCAAGGACCTCCTTAGCTTCTTTATTATGTCCTTCCTATGGCTTTGCTTCATCTCCTTCTGTAGACTCTACCTCTAATTTAACTTTAGACTATGCAGTAACTTCTTTGCTTTCCCCCATAGGTCCTTCTTGCTTACTAAGAGACACATCTTGCAATGTAATTTTATTTTTCTTGTACCAAAGATTTAGAAATTTATTTTGCACATTAATATTAGCTGCACCAATTGAGTCCATCCATGGATATCCAAAAAGAATATCCAGATCATACATATCTATAGCATGGAAATTAGAATGCAACACATATTTATCCATAGTGATATTCAAATATTTAAAAATTTGAACATGTTCACCCTCAACCTGTGTTATTTGAATATTATTTGCAGGCACTTGAAATCTATTAACCAATTGAATATTGATAAAATTATGCATGAAACTAGGGTTAATAGAAACAATGATATTGTCTTTATGAATACAAACAAGAACCTATAATATACATTTTACACATGAAAATAAGCATTTGATTCATTCCTTAATCTTGGCACAAGACCACTTTTCTAAAAATACTTGGTCAAATTCTTCATCAGAGATTGCCATCATTTTTCCATAGTCAAACTACTTCCACCAAATGGTTGCATCAACTTGTAAGTGTAAATTGACTATACCTTTCCAACTATTTTCCCAAAAGGACCTCCCTTCTTTTAGAAAATATTCAATACTAGGGCCATCATATTTTCTAATAAAAATCATCTTTCTTAGAGAAATATTCAATAGAAACTAGGGTTTATAAAAGAACTAACTATGCAAATCACGCGACTTTCCCTGGAAAAACCATGAAAAAAGACCAAATTTAAAATGCTCATAACTTTATTTCCCAGACTCCATTTCTGATGATGTTTTTTTGAAAATGGATATTTTTATGAGAATAATTCAAATATCCAATTATTTGCTGCAAATTCTGAGAAGAAAGTTTCGTAACTGAGTTTGAAGTGTGTCACCCCCCCGACCCTTTTTTTTGAATCTTCAAAATGAACCCAAATAATTTCTTCCCTTCTTTGGCCAAGGAAAATGCTCTGATAACAAATGTTATATACCTAAATATATTTGCAAATATACTTTAGAAATAACAAAAAATAAACCAAACCATTTACCAATAATGAACAAAATAATTTAGACAAAACACTTGAGGTAGGGTAACACCATATATTATTCCTTATGGAAGGAATGCACTACCAAGCAATACTTGCTTGTTACAATATCAAAATTATTCATCATGCTCCAATACATTGCTTACACTTCTTTATATAGCATTCTCTATCTTCTAGGAACATTCTAGAGAAGGAATCTTCTAGAAAGCCTATTTATTATATCTAACTACCATAGTGGGCCTTATTTAATAATACAGTGGATCAAGTCTACCTTACATTGAATTGCCTCCACTAATAATACACAACCCCATTCTCATTGGGTACCTCCCATATTACCTCCCTAGGTATACTACAACAATACTTTAGGAGTAACAACACTCTAGGAGTAACAACACATGTGACGGTCGATTACCCTATAGAAAGTTCTTAATGCTTTTCTAGTAAATACCCAAAACAACCACTATACTTCTCAAATGCAAGAAAGACTTAACGAATTGAGGAAACATATGAACTTAGCATACTTGGACAAAATAAAAAGATCTTGGAAAACAATGGTATCAAAAAGACATGGATGATATAAGAAAAGCAGGTGAAGTAATAGTAAAAGGATGGAAAAAAGGTGTCATTTCCTGAACCCAACATGTGCCACAACTTTTGTCTCTCCCTTTCAACCTCTTGGCTGAATCTGACCAACATTTGGTCATCCTCTAGTTCCATGAGTTCATATATCTTTTGTTGAAGGGATTGACTATCTATCATTTGGGTTTCTAGGGAAACCCAAAGGATCAGAATATCTTGATGAAAAAAGGAAAAAAATCCAAGAACCATCTATAAAGTCCTCGAAAGATGCTCATAGATTCATGGGATTTGACCAAATATTCATGGTAATTCCTCTAGAAGGGTAGATAGAGTGACCTGGTCACTCCCCCATAGTGGGAGAGAGGGTTAAAAAAGGGTGATAGTCATTCCCCCAAAGTGAACATGGGAGTGAACATGGTCAAACAGAGCTAGAAAGACAAGGGGGAAAGTGAGATTTTGACCCTAAAATGATGTTTTTCTTCCTCCAAATTCACAAGGGATCATGACATGTGATTTTTATGTGGTATCATGGTTGAAATACTTAGGAAATTGTGACACTTGTTCCATGACATCGTTCCATTGAAACCATGACACTTATGGTGAGGTGTCAATAGTACAACACTTAGCAAAGTGGAATGCGACACTTAGATAGGTGTGACAAAATGACGTATAACAGAATCCCCCCAAAGTGTGAGATCAGAGGAGAAAATGATGGTCAAAACACTTTTTTATGTTGTCGAATCAAGGGACTAAAGTCATAATACTTGTGAGAAAATCAAGAAAACATCCATCAATATGTATATCATCCCCAAGATAGGCATACCCATACTCAGAATAATCTGAAATCAAAGCATGGCTGCCGGCCAATACACTATGGATCCATGAAAGTATTGACTAAGGATATGGCCACCGGACATACAATGTGGATCCATATCTCCATGAATCGATCAAAATGTAGCCATGATATTGTACACGGTAGAGCTACAACATGGAAGAAAATATCCAACAACCAATACAATGTGGATCTATGTCACACTAGATATCACAAATTCATAATCTCCATCGCAGCCTGGGGAAAGCCGATAGAAAAAATGAGTGTTTACTAGATATTCCACTTGGGATATTCAATACAAATCTCAAATAGTACTAATATATCCATGTGAATAGAGGTATTTGCATCGAACATGGTAGAAACCACTTGATTACTGGTCAATGATGTATACCATTAACATGTGTGAGGGAAATCACTAATGATAATGATTCCCAAGGTACTCTAGTACATTCCAATGAATGTGAATATATGATCTAAGGTCGAAAACTCATGGAATCAATCGATTAGGGGTCAATGATGTAAAACCGATTGTTGAGAGTGAAGAAACCTGCCATTGAGGCATGCATACTCCAAGTTACTAATTGGTTTCTAAGTCTAATTCCCGGATAATGTACTGATGTCGATGGAAATAGACTCATCGAAGGAGGGCCATGATGTATCCTCCATCATTGACATGAAACGAATAAGGATAGTGATGAATAATGATGGATCAAATGATGGTGAACTGACACAGGGGTGAAAATGTAGAGGTTGAATTCCATTGAACATATGGTGGCACAATGAATGAATTGGCATCATTGAATCGACAAAGCATGAAGACCAAGTATGGTAATGTGATGACAACTAATGGATCTCTTAGAAGAAGTCAAAAGAGTATGACGATGCATGGAATGAGACTACAACCAAGGGTTCTCTTCTGAAGGAGCCAAAAGACTATGACGACACATAAGATTCAAACAAGTTCCATGTCCAAGGGAGACATCAAGTTTCCATAAATGAAAGAGTTGGCCCATTACTCAAATTTTTCCCCACCTAGATAGGTGAGTATCTATTTTTTTTTAGCGAGCTTGAGGAGGATAACAGATGCTCGGTATAATCTCATCTTCTATGAGTCCCATCTTCACATTTTTAATGAACCTGAAGAAGGAAGGGTTCGGTCTGAGATGGGTCCTTCCTTGTGTATATTTTATGAGTCCAAGGAAAGAAAGCTCAATGATATTTTCATATTTAGATATTCTTAAATGATTCGATAAATAAGACTACATAATGAATTTTTTGTAAAGTTAGTCCCCAGGGTTTGAAAAAGTATAAAATGATACCCAGGAGAACTCTTCTAATCATGCTTGACTAGAGTATTCCTTTTTCGTAATTAGTCTAATGAGGCCAAAAAATGGGTAAACTATCATTGGAAATACGTCCTTTCTAAAATTTTAACGAGTGTGAAAGGAAACAAGCTCACTTGGCAATATTTTCATGTTTAGAGAGTTTGAAAAGAGCTTAAAGGAGACTCTAAAGAGTTCCTTTTTCATATAGATTTTATGAGTCAGAAAATGAGATAAAAGTATACTCAGTAACATATTCTCATGTATTAACGAGCACAATAAAGAACAAATACTGAGCTTGGTAATGTATTCTCATGTATTTACAAGAACGATAAAGAATAAATATTGAGATCTTTTTAGAAAAGACTACTATGTTATAATGGGAACAACCCGTAAGTGAGGATCACTCCTAGCAACATGTCTCTCTAGAGGTGTTTTTACCCCCTAGATTGCATGACAGAAGCTAGTGGGTTTTCCTTATTATGATTCCCAAAGGCTGGAGATCTTCCCCCCAAGTGTCATTTCCTCTAGCGAGTTTTCTTATTTCCTCGTTTAGGCAGCTAGTTATTAATGGGAACATTTTCACTAGGTGGAGGAAAATAAGGTTCAAGTATGTGATATAGAGGGAGACCATATTGGAATGGAGGGGAGTCAGTGTAATTTTTTAACGAGCATGACAAAGATAATGAACTATGCTCGTTGAGACCAGGTACTACCAAAGGATGAGATAATTCTACGTATCGTTGCACCTGATTTGAAATCATATTTAACATGGAAAACTATGGGATGGCAAGAGAAGGTAAAGGAAAAACCCCCATGAGGGAGGAATCCTTAAGGAGACCTACCCCTACACTCTCAAGACTAGAATGTTCTAGAAAAGGGACATCATTCGTTTTCATATTGTGGATATATGGAGTTATATAGTCCAATTGGTCAATAGTGATAATTTTTCCTTGATGGGGGAATGGTAAGACACAAAACACTGTAGATGTGACGACAATCATCACACAGAACCAACTATGACCAAGTAAAAAATTGTAATCCAGGGGTGCGTCAACAACTTTGATATCAACCAAAATAGTCTTACCCTTCAATGTCATAGCGAAATATTTCAAAAGTCTGTGAGGTTGGAAACCACGTCCATAAAACGCTTTTACGGTGATCAGAGACGAGGTAATTTTAGGAGAACCTAGGGCTCTCCAACAAGGAAAATACATGACACATGTGGAGGCTCCCTCATCCAAGATAGTACAATGGACATTCTTTCCACCAAACAAAACTTGATTTGGAATGCTAAGTGGTGGGAGAGCCTCTCCTTAAAGTAACCTATATTAAACGTGATAAGATTTGACACCTCTGGATCCATAGCTCCAATGGCTGACAACAAGGTTCTATGTTGACTTGGACATTTATGTAGAAATTCGAGGGTTAACATAGCACAAGGAGCCTACACCAAACCTTCAACAATGTTGTAGCTTTTGGAAGCATGGGAATTTGGATTAAATGTCTTTTTTTGAATTACGCTCTTTGGTAGGTGCAATAATGCATCAGAGGTTGGATTCTCAATCTAAAGAGGATTGGAAGATGGAGGAGGAGTAGATGCGAAGGGATGATCAACAACCTTTCCCTTAGTCTGATCATGTGGAGGAGTGTCATAAGAGTTTTCTCAATTTGTCACATTAACCACTTTAAACATGTACACCTTAGAGCCGTTCGTGGAAGCATCCCCATGGTGGGAATGACAAACCTTTCCTCCTTGTGGAGGGGAAGGATTTTGCGCAACAAGATTTTGCTGTTGAACCAATTGGGAGGTACCCTTCAAAATTTTAGTGACAACCTCATGATGAGGGAAGTATTTCATGTAGTGGTATTACTCATAAATCATACAAGGAAACTTATGCTTCGTAGTTGATTGAGTATCATCAGTCTTTGGATTATCCTACTCATTAGAATATTTCTTGGATTTACCCTTGTTTTTTTTCTTACCTCCTTGTTTTGAAGATGAAGAGTATTGGAACGCATTCACCTTAGAGGTTTGAGAAGGAGTGGAAGTAGTCTTGGTGTCTGAAACCAAACTTGGTTCCAAAGTAGATTTTTTTGGATTGTGCAATGGACGAGGAGCATTAGGGATCACATCGTAAAGTGTGTCGTACTAGGAGTAGACCAAGTCCAAATACTACGCATAGATGATATCCTGCTCCTCAGTAACAAAATTTCCCATAGAAACATGACGAGTGATGGGAGGCAAGAGCGAATTTGTAAACCAATCCATGAGAATTTGGTCCAGGACGGGAGATTTAATTAACTTTCTGCGATATCTCCACTCATGAATATGATCGGATATGTGGGTGGAGGAATATTTTCGAAGTGAGGTCAAAATATCAGTACCGGTCTCATACCATATAGGTAACTGAAAATGTGTTAGAAAAACCATGGCAAGAGAATTAAAGTCGAAAAAGGAGTTACATGGAAACTCAATATACCATTTTGCTGCGACACCTGTAAGTGTTCTCTGAAAAAGTCTAAGACGGATGGAATCGTCCATCAAAGAGTTGGAATAACACCATAAATGGAAAGCCATAACATGATTGTTAGGATCTTCCCTAGGTTTTCCATCGAATTTTAGGATGTCAAACGATAATTTGGTAGGGATGGTGGGCCAAAATGAAGCATGTTGGATGTGATCATTGGTCAAACGTGATAGATCTGACAGATCCAATGTAGCCAAGAATGGAATTTGTTGGTTGTCCTGTGGATACTGGTGGTAATAATATGGCATGGGAACACTAGTAGGACTACATCTAGGTTTTGGTGAGATGGAAAAGATATATGGTCCTCCCATATATGGTGGTTGTCCAGGTTGTCCACCCATGAAAGGGGGTTGGCCTGATTGTTCACCCATATAAGGTAGTTTTCCTGGTTGTCCACCCATATACTATGACTAAATAGATGGACCTCCTACGTATTGTGATTGAATTGATGTTCCTCCCATGTATTGAGGTTGAGGGTACTATTGAGTTGGACTGATGGGGTTTACGGATTGAAAGGGAAAAATTCTTTGTGGAAGAATGTCCGTCAGGTTGGGTTGACCCCACAAAGGGTTAGCAATTCCTGGAAATGGATATCCATGATATAGGACAATGGTAGAAGGGATAGAAGGACTAGCAGGAGCATATTTTCCCCAGGCAGGTTGATTTTGCAACCATAAAAGTTTCCCCCCAGTAAAAATTTTCCCTGCGGCTGAAGGTTTCCCCCTAGTTGGATGTTTTCCTCCCATTGAAGGTTTACCTCCAATGTAGGGTATACTAATCTGCAATGATAGATATGGAGGTTGAGTAGGTTGTGTAACCATGTTTGTATGAATGAGTTGGCTATTATCCATTTGACCATTGGAACAACTAAGTAAATCACTTCGTGTGTGCATGTATGGAAAGATTGAAGCATGAATATTACCTTACCCATGTGAAAAGGAAGATGTACGCACAAGTGGTTGCGTCAGACTTATTTGGGTCATTGATGTTTCTGTAAAGAGGAATCAATGGTAGTGCCAACTATAGGAGTTGTGGAAAAATATAAATTCCCAAGCCCTTCAGGAAAACCAAAAGATGATGGGTTCATGCCAAGAGATTGTGTAGTGGTGGAATCGGGCGATAAATAGTAAGAAGAATATGCATCAAAATATCTCGTGAATGGTGGATTAGTGAGTGGTGGGATGAGTGGATCAATAAAAACAGGATTCATGTAAGATGCAATGTTTTCAATGATGGTAGTGACCGATTCTTCTATGTGACAGCTACTTCCAAGAGGTATACTCCTAGTCTTAGAAGTTTGATCTCCGATCATTCCTTCATTAGAAACATTGTGTTGAGGTCCTTGAAGGTCAAGTTCCATACCTTGTATACTGCAAAATATTCGATCCTAAGGCCAATTTCGAAAGTCAAAGAAACAAACTCCTAAGAAAACTAAATCAATCAACCAAGAAGAAGTAGGTTCAAGGATGTTTTGAACATGGGATTTCAATCCGTCGACAAAAAATGAGAAGCACTTACCTCAACCTCCATGTAACAACCCTTCTCGATGTAAGAAACCCTCGCTTTCACGGGATCACCCTCCAAGGGTATTGAGAGTGTGATATGACATCTACCCCAGGTACCATGGGAATCCCTCCACAGTCACCTCTGTAGATACCTAGGAAAGGCCACTAAGGTTACCAACTCACAGTCAACCTCTAGGTGGGTACAGTCAAGAGTCAGGACTAAATGTATGGACATGATATCAAATTACAAACCTCTTCAAGAGAAATAAATACAAGTGGACCGGTAAGACTCTTGAGGAACTCAAATAGATTCAGGATTCACGAAGCACTGAGACTAAATGAAACCAATGGTTTCTCAAGTAAAACCCCCAATATATGCTTGTTCCACTACGATTGGTCAAGATTTGAAGGTAAAATATCCACTGCTCTTCCACACGTGACCTCGTTTTTAGCCTCTATGTGAGAGAGGGTTCCCAACTATGCTTATAAGAAAGTTGGAATTGTACACTCACTAGTGTTCTACAATTTGTTTAGTAGTCTTGGACAATTTACTCACTTTACCTAGTCCAAAGATCCTAATCCCGTGCTATTGTTGGTGTGCTAAAACCAAAAAATGTTCTAGTTGGTTTTATTAGCGTGTGATTGATTTTAATGGATTTTTACTCAAAGGGTTCATGGAGATGAAATTGATTATGTGTGAGAGACCCAACTCCAATAGGATGCAAAATAATGAGATGCAATGCATTCTTTTGATGAATCTTATATAGAGGAAGGATAAGAGTTCTATTCTTCTTATCATAAGAAAAAACTCAAAACTATGCAACTTTCAATTTCAAGGATCAATATGACGCCAAACTACCAAGAAAAAGTGTCTAAAAACCAAAATGAAGGTGCAAAACTAGCTCTTTTTCCAAGCATATACCAAAACAAGTTCCTAAAGAAAGATAAAACTTATTTGTTTAATAATGTATGAAAGAGATATGCATAATTTTTCTCCTCTTAACTTTCAAGATAAATGAAAGAGATATATATTCGACAAAAATAAGTATGAGGAAAAAATGTAATCAAACAGAGTGCACTAAAAAAATGAGAAATGAAATAAAACAAGTGTGAGACAACCTGTTCAATCAAGGACTCAAAAATGCAAAGGAGAATAAAGACCAACACTCATGAAAAATCCTCAGAACATGAGTAGAAAAAATGAGGTCGTGGTAGACAAGAGATTCCTAATCATCCAGAAAAGTGAGATGTTTCAATGAATATCAAATGTCTCACAACCAATAAAACAATGCAAAATCAAAATAAGGAAAGGAAAATGAGTGATAATCTCAATTTTTGAGTCAAGCACAATAAAAAAAACTAGGAGTTTCTAGGCTGAAAGACTAGGAAATCTTCAAGCACACAAGTAGACTGAAAAAAGGATGAAAAAGAAAAAAACCAAAACCTATAAATAAGAAATGATAAAACTCATCTAACAATTTTTAAATGATCATAGAGACTCAAGGAAGAAACTCAAACAGTCACAGAAAAATTGAGCAAAAATTGAGAAAAAGAAAAAAACAGGGTTCATAAACTAGTCTACTACAGGAGGACGCTCCCCCAAAATGGCATACAGGGAGACCTAAGGGTGATGGTATATCCCTAATGGTATAGAAATAGGTGGCCAACTCACTCTGTGGAAGCTAGATAGGGGGCGAACAAGGGGTAATGGTCGCTCTGGTGAGGTCCTGTAGGCTCAAAATTTCCAAAACTTCTCAAAACAAGTCAGGGTTTTGAGGAGTACAAAGGTGCCCAAGAAAAAGAAGATATATATAGATGAATTCAAAGGGTTCAAAGGGATAGAAATCTAGGAAGAAATATATTTTCCTCCCCAATATGGTTGCCAATTTACTTTGGTGATAATTCTCCCCCTGTGGGTAGGTTGAGTTCCCCTCACTTGAGTTTCCTACAAGTGAGACAACATATAACAAATGGACACTAACATCATCCTAAAAAAAAAATTGTTTTCTTGTGGGAGGGTTGAGAGAGAAGGAGAAAAGGTATGTGCACTTGATTTCTTATGATTTTCCTCGTCGCTCTGATGGTTGAGCTTCAATCCAAGCAACTCCCTCACGAAGTCAAACCTATGAGAACAAAAGAACCTTATCCTACTACTATCTATGATTGAATAATAGAAACCCTACCTATTGATAACTTAGACAAAGTGATCAAATAAAAAATAAATGAATGAGAGAATATAAGAGAAATAGGCCAAGTTCTTATATTAATGAAAGCATGAAGCTTACAACCATTGAATGGTCTGGCAATACTCCAAGCTTCCTTCTTCAACTCTTGAACATGAATCTAGCTCAATCTTGTTCACAAAAACAAAGATTTGGCATTCCTTAACAAGATCATAATTTTGGTATGCTTCTTTTCCATCCCCCCGTGTCACTTTGAAATGGCCTAGTTATATAGATGCAGAAAGGGTTAACCACTAGGGTATATTAGGAACATGGTTGAGGATAAGGTGCATTAGGTTAGGAATTGAGTTATTTTCATGGTTATTATTTCTCCCAATATAGGATAGAAGGAGGCTCGAATCATATATTGATGAAAAAAAGAAAACAAACCAAGAACCATCCAGAAAGTTCTCAAAAGGTGACCCTAGATTCATGGGATTTGACCAAGTCTACATGGTCTCTATCTTAGAAAGGAAAAAAGAGTGACCTAGTCACTCCCCCATAGTGGCAGAAAGGGTGACTAAAGGGTGATTGTCTCTCCCCAGAGTGAAAATGGGGGTGACCATGGTCAAACAGAGCCAGAAAGACAAGGGGGAAAGTGAGATTTTGACTCTAAAATGATGTTTTTCTTCCTCCAATGTCACAAGGGATTATGACATGTGATTTTTACATGGTAGCAAGGTCAGAATACTTAGGAAAGTGAAACACTTGTTCCATGACATTATTCCATTGCAACCATGACACTTAGGGTGAGGTGTCAGTAGTATGACACTTAGCTAGGTGTGAAAAAATGGCATGCAACACTTTGTCATGCTTTTTCACATTGTTTTAAAAACCCATAATATTGTTGGGATTATATGATCTCATTCATCATGCTACACATTACAAAATTTGGTTAAGGCATGCTCTAAAATCTTATTAAAAGCTTCAACTATACCATTAGCTTTGGGGTGATAGGGAGTGCTCTAGTGGTGATGGATCATGAACTCCTGAGTGAGGTGTTTAATGGTATCATTGTAAAAACTGTGAGCCATAGTCACTCATCAACACCCTTCGATAGCCTAATCTAGTAATCAAATTCTCAAAAATGAATCGTTCCACCATTTCTACTGTACAATCCTTAACTGGCATGACTTTGTCCCATTTTCCTAGATATTTGGTCATGGTAATAATGTAGTGCTCACCTGTGCGACATGTGGGGGAAGTAATGGAACCCACAAAATATATTTCCCATTTTTCAAATGGCTCTACCATGGTCACATGAAATAAATAAATCCCATCTTTCCTATGGGGCTTTCCAATTCATTGACACACATTGTAGTGTTTGCAATAGTCCTTGGCATATACAAAGAGTGAGGGCCACTAAAGTCCCATGCCTAGCACCTTGCGTGTTGTAGCATTACATACATTGTGTCCTCTAGAAATACCCTCATGTGATTCATACAAAATGGGGTCCCATTTGTGTTCTAATGCCCAACGATGTAGGATTCCATTTGCACCCAAATTATACAACTACTCAGTAATCAACTGATAGTCTACACTATGGGTTACTAGTTGATTATGATGAGCCTGGGTATACCCCGATGGAGGCTATCCTAACATGAGAAATTCAATAATCTTGTCCAATTGATCAGGAACTTCTTTGACTCAGAAAAATTATGCAGCTGATAATTTTCCATCTAGGCTTTGACTAGCCTCTCAAGTCTCAAGCCGGGAAAAATGATCTGGTCCAACATTGTACTTACCTGACTTGACGAAAACTTCAAACTCAAACTATTGGAAGAGAAAAAACCAACGACATATTTTTCCTCCTAATACTATCTTGTTGACCAAATATTTGAGTGTGGACTGCATGATAAACAATTTTAAAGGGGTCCCCAACAAGTAATGGTGAAACTTATACAATGCCTATACCAGAGCAAGGTCCTCACACTTTGTTGTACTATAATTCTTTTCTTCATCGGACAACTTGCAACTGGAAAAATATAATTGATGGTCAATATTTCCTTTTCCTGACTGTGCAAAAGATTCTCCCAACACAATGGACAAAGCATCTATGTGGAATTGAAAGAGTTTAGACCAATTAGGAAAAAAAATTTGATGTAATGACAAGTTTCTCTTTTATAATATCCAAGGCTTGTTGGAATTCCCGTGTCCAAATATACTTAGTATCTTTGTGTAACAACTTTTCCAATTGGGTAGAAATCTAGGCATAATTCTGAATGAACCATCGATAGTATACTGTATGACCCAATGTGGCACACATCTTTTGGACCAATGTGGGGGATACCATATCCAATATGGCATTGATATTAGCTTGATCCACTAGAAATCCATCCTTACACATGATTTGTCCCAGTAGTGTGCCAAATGGTGTATGGAAAATGCATTTCTTCAAATTCAATGAAATCCAGAGATGATGACATTAATCTAGCATCAATCGAAGGGCTTGCATGTGTTCCTTCAACAAAATCAACATTGTACAATCATCCAAATAGACTTCAAGAAAATTGTGGATGAATTCTTTGAAGGTTGCAACCACTATCTAGGAAAATACTACCGGGGCATTCTTTAAGCCAAAGGGAATTATAGTGTATAGAAAGGACCCCCATTCCATTGCAAAGGTGGTTTTATCTTTATCCTCCTTTGCTATCCGAAATTGATGATATCCTAAAAATCCATTGGTAAAAGAGTAAGATTCCCGGATGCCAACATTTTCCATCATACCATTTATGAAAGGTGTATGGAAAGGGTCATGGACGTAGGATATATCGATACTTCTCAGATCTACACATAGTCTAATATCACTAGTCTTCTTGGGTTGCACCACCACAAGAGTAATCTAGTCGGAATCCTCCACAGGGACAATGATCTTAGCATCCAACATTCAATCGAACTATTTTTGCACCTTTTCCTTATATTTGGGATTTAATCGATAAGGCCTTCTCTTGATCAGTTTGGCATCTAATTTGAGATGAATACTCATAGCTCCCAATGATCATGCAATGCCTTTCATTTCAAAAAATATCTAGGGAAACAAGTCCTAAAATTCCTTGAGAAGGTCAACAACTTGAGTGACTGTCTCCTTATCCCAATAATCTCCAATGATGGCCATATTGGACACTTCCTCAGTGCCAATGTTATGTTTCTTGGTTTCAATTTATCCATTATAGTATAGTGCAACCATCTCTACCTCCTTACCCTTCAATATGTTATCTCCTTGGTATTATTTGATCTATATTCCATGTGGTTCATCTTCATCAACATTATCAACATCGATCTTCCAACAATGTACTTCCTCTTTCAGTTTTTCCATCAATTGATGATATAAGGAGACCACCCTAGGTGTGGAAACCTTTGGTTGTTGATGAAAAGTAAAATATTTAATCCAGAGTAGAGCCTCTCTTTGATTCAAATATTCTGTTGTGAATTTTAGTGTTAAGCAAAATTGATAGCTCATATGGGTCCATTTAACCATTTTCCTCTTGAGCTCCTCCTGAATATACTAGCTTCTAGGGACCATATCCATAGTGTGGAAAAAGTGATGGACCCATTGGGTTTGAAAAATATTCTTAGAATTCATGTACCATTCCCAAAAGGAAATGTGTTCCATGGGATCCTCAGTACCCTTATACTTGTTGGATAGTTCAAAATCGACAATGGGTTGGAACCAAACTTTTATCAACTCAGCCACTTGCACCCAACTCTAAATATTTGCATGATGTGTCACCACCCACCACCATGGAGGTGTCCCTCGGACTACTGCATCCATGGATTAGATTCAATTTTCTTTGGGGATGACCTTCTCCATATATACAAGGAAATCCTCTACCAAACTTGTCCCATCAAACCATGGTGCATCATATAGCTCATATCCTATCCAGTGCACTTTGTCATTATCCTTGCACATCTATGAGTGGAGACTTCGTACAAAATTTTTTTCCACCTGCCCATGGCATCTTCAGAGTCAGTTTCATAATACTTAACACCTCTCCAACTTAATTCTCCATCTGCGATGGGGTTTTTGTAATCCTCCCTATTCCCAATGATCTTATAGATGCTTTCAATAACCAAACTTTGTGCATCCTCATCCACTGTCTCATTTTATCTTTCCCATTCATACATATATGAAGGTGCGATGACGTGTGGGGTATCAGTCTCAAATGGAATTTGACTCTTCTTCAAATTCAACACATCATTATTATCAAAGACCTAGTCAATTCCGAGAAATGTGGGGTATGGGTCAAAGTCATCCATAATATCTATGACCTCAAAGTCAACCATTGTATTCACCCCTTCTATATTCACTTCCACTTTCTCCAATCGGCCTATAGGATAGATCTTGTATTGGTTTTCCAATGACAACTGGATGGGAGACTAGACCAATTTTGGTTTAGCCATCACCTCCTAGGAATTCTTCGACAAAATATTCACGCTGGAACCAAGATCCAACATGAATCAATACTTTTCATATCCACCAAGATCCATTGCCATATTTAATTCATGCCCCGTGCTCTTTTTCTTAATAACTTGGCACATATCTCTTTCTAGTAAGGAGTTGATATAGTCCTATATGTCAGCTCTTTCCCTATACAAGTGGCTGAAATATGGATCAACTTCTTCATAGCATTAGGATCATTGAGAAATCTAAAAAAAAAACGTAAGAAATTACTTACTTGATCCTCCATGTCTTTCTTGCGACCTAAGTCATGCAATGCTATGTTGAATGCTACATGCTTCAACTTCTCCAGTTGATGTTCCTCAATTTCTCTTTGCTTAGTGTGTCATAACTCTTCCTACCCATGCGCTTCTTCCATCGAATTCTGTGTGGTGCTACAATTCCTTGTGTATATGAGCTTCCTCCAATTATTGTTGCATCATGTGTTGCATCTCTTCCCAGGCACAAACATCTTCTAGTGATATTTGTGTTACCCGCTACACTTCTTCATAGATATGATCCTCCTTGAGTGATCTTTGTGTTGCACACTACAACTCTTCATGTGCACTTATTCTTCAATTTCTCTTTGAAAGTCACACAAAAACTACTTTTGTTGGGTAGCAACAAACTTAGGAGGGGATTGTGATATCTATTCACCTTCTGGCCCAAGCTCTTAGCCTGCTTGAAGTCCCTTCCTGTTTTTTCTCCTCCTCAGGTTACCACTTGAACATTGAATTCCTCATATTTATTCTTATTTTTGTGTGGCTCTGCATGCACCATATTACAATGTGTCATATTTTACTCCCACTTATTCACTAAATCAGGACAATATTCCGTGACATGATCAGTACTATAGTAGTATGCAAAGAGTATGCAGGAATTGGTGAAAAACCTTGATACATGACCAATTTCTCCACAATTGAAACAGGTGGGGGGTTTTCCTCCCCATATACCATATCCTCGGCCGTGACTGTGCCCATATCCACCTCTAGGACCTCCTTGGCATCCTCCTCTCTGAGAAGCGTCACGATCACCACCATTTTGTTCTATGTGTGCCCGAATTGCATCGCAAGTATTGTCTTGCATCAACTTGAGTGACCGACATTTATTGACATCATGTTTCAAGGATTTATAAAAATCATAGAACAAAGTGTGATGCATATTTTGATACTTCTGCAAATTTGGGTAGTGGGGTGGTACATGGCACATTGTCGACATGTATCACACAATTTTGTATGTCGAGTTGGAAATGGACTCGATGCACTCATTTCCACATAATTCAGAAGTACAAGCCACTCATCCCTATGATCCCCCTTAGAGAGATATCTGGTACACCAAAATTTCTCATGCACAACCTTTGTATTTTCCATATCATACAACTACATCATTAAGTTGGCCAACTACGACTACACCTACGCCAATCCCACCGATGTCTCTTCCCCTCTTAGTGTAGCTTCAAGGCACATTGTAATTTATACCACCTTCTCTTGAGTTGTCACCTTATACTGGGTGAGAGACACTCATATATGGAGAAGTGACCCCGAAATAAACCACTCTTTGTGATACATGTCTAGAATTTGGAACATTAGTCTATCCAACAACATCTTAAACCACTGGTCATAATCCCACATGGCTTCTCCCTCTTTTTACTTAATCTCCTTGTTCTCAGTAATACACTGAGACTCTAACTTAGGTTTCTCGAATTCCCTATGTAGATATTTATTAATCTCTTTCAGGGACATCACTTGTCCCATCGATGAAGTGGCCTTGTATTTCATGTACCATGCCAAGGTTCTATCCCTGAACGTGGTTTCCTTCTACACGATCTTTGCTACTTCATCTATGATCCTCTTCACATACCAAATCACTTAACATGTGAACCAATATTGTTCTGCATCATATTTACCCATTCCATGGAACATGAGTAACCTCAAGGTACTATATTGATTCACCATCATCGAGCAAGAACTAAATCCTCCTATATTACTGGTGTTTGTCGGAATTCTCAATATTGATACTTCTTTGGGTGAAGTAGCACTGAATTTTCCTTCTTCTTAACTTGTCTCTTCTCTTTTATCTTCTTCTACTCTTTCTTCTCCTCTTTATCCTATTCCAACCACTTCACTATTTGTTTTTCTTTCTTATTGATTTCAAATGTGTAAGGGGGTTGGTTGAAAGGGGGGGTAAGTCCATCTCCTTATGAAATTTATTATGAGGGGACTGAGAGATTTTCCTACTTGTAGCCATAGAACACCATCTACAATTATCAATTATTCACCCCCACCACTAGGGGATCCTCTGTCTTCCTTCCTTTCTCTTATGCCTCCACTCTATGCCTCATCTTCCTCTAATGTTACAACTCTCAATAAAAAGCAAGGGGTCCATATTTCATCACCTAGGCCCTTGGTACTACTACCACTAATATTATTGGTATCCATACTGGACACCCTACTTTCAACCATGTGCCTCTTCCCAGGCCTATGTTTTCTTTTTCTCCACTTTTTCACAATGCATTCTTCCCCATTCCCTCCTGGTGCGGTCTCTATTCCCTTCATCCTGTGCCTAACCCATCATCACATGCCCCTTACTATCTGTTTTCCACCTATTTATTTTTCTTTCCTTCTTATATCAACTCTTCTTGTGTACCTCTCGGCCCTCTCTCTCCTCTACTCTTCTGGGTCCATCCCATTCCTCACCTCATCTCAACAATTTTTGGATTCTCCTCAACGGATCCAAATCCTCTCTCATTTTCCCCCATATTTTCAACCCCCCCCAATTCTATGGGACTTTACTCAACCATTTTGTTAGGATCCATGCAAATCATCCATTTCTCCACGAGAAACATATTTATCGAGACTAAAATCTCTTCTAACATTCATTTCCTCAGACCTTCTGTGAACTTTCTTTCATCCTCACTAAAATAATTAGTGTAATCCAGGAAAAATTCAATAATATATCCCTCCTTTACTCAAGAAAACCATAATTCAATGGCCCAAGTCCACTTACTATACAACGTCGTCAACCTATCTAGTGTGGCTTGATCCCAAACCACTAGGCCTAGAGGCCACAAGGAAGAATTGGTAGAATTTTGACTTTTCATCCATTCATACAAAAAACAGGGAAATTCTACAAAGAACATCTCATGCATATCAGTGTAAAGATACTTATATTTCCATCTATTCACATTCACTCTTATCCCCTAAGTTTCTCGTAGGGAAAAATCATGATCATTTGTAGTTAGCTAGTCTTGAATTTCCTCCTGAGATGGATATCACCTCATATATTTCCTGCTTCCTTCAGTACAATACTTTTAGGTACTAGCAACAAAACCATTTTTTGGGTCGTTTAGTTCTTGCATGCATCCTTCCTAACACTTGGGATTTTAGACCTAGGGTTCATTCATATTTGACCAACAAAAACCCCAAAGCATTGACATATCATTCTTCATCCAAGGTCAAAGAAGGTCTCACCTGAGACACAATGAGAATCATAGAGATCATCTAGTCTTGTGATAGGTATGATGGGATAAATACACAGGGATCGATTTGAGATATCATTCCTACACTCCATTAACATGAACTTAGTCTTATAAATATGTAAAACAATACACACACATATCCCAATAAGACATAAGTTGCACACAATAGATCAAAACTATTGTAGCTTTATTATTCCTTCCATTCCATTGAACACAAACATAAATTAAGAAAAACATATCCAACAACAACAAAGTCTTATTTCTTATTTATATAATTCCTCATAATTACAACATACTACGCCATGCACATGATTTTAGACCTCAAACATATGACAGACTTAAACTTATATTCAAAAGAATTACATCATTACAATACTACAAAGGTTCAAAGTGAGCTAAACATACCAAAAAAAGCAACTCAATGAATCCCTGAGTGAGTGTCTAACTCTCTAATTCTCTTTCTGATTTGTTTCTTCCTTTTATATCATTCTCTGCTAGGGAGCTCTATCTCTTTCTTCTCTGCTCCACTCTCTCTATTGACAAACTGCCTCACATGCTTCTCGAACCTACCTACAGTCCACATAGCCTTTTTGTAATCAGTGCAATCTTAGCTACCTCTCTAGATCATCTTTTGGTAGCTCCATGTTCCCTTGTGTTGTTGGCAATAATCATTAGAGAAGGTTTCCCAATGATTCATTTCTTGAGTCCAGTGTGCATCTTCTTGATTTCCAGCACAACTAAAAAAACTCGGGCTAGCGCGCACTTGGTATACTTTAGGCTTGGCACACAATATAAAAACTCAATATGACATACACTTCTTGTGATTCTTCGTGCATTAGCTTAAGCACACACAAATATGGAATGGTTGCACCCAAAACTTGGAATGATTGTGCACAACTTCATTTGTGTGTGCGCACAAGATAAATACAAAACTTTGGGTTCCAATATTGTGCCCAAATAATTCTTTTACAATATCAATGGATAAAACAATCAATATCAAGGTGCTTTAAAATTATTTCTTTAGTTCAATCCTAGGTAGTAACAATTCAAATTCTAAACATTAATTCTTTCTTTTTAGCATTTCCATAGTCTACCTTCTTGAATAGACAAATTTAAAAAACATGATATTTTTATCATGTTTCCTTTTGTTTCTGATGTCTCTATCTCTCATTACAAATCCTATAGCTACACCAATTATTCCAATCCTACCCAACTTTACATTTTGATCCAACATGCAAAGTTCATTTATAAAGAATATATGTGTTGTGACATGCTATGACCAGAACTAGGACAATGTCTTAACTCCTATAATTTTGAATGTAGGGCATTTGGAAATGCATAGATTTATTGTAAAAACATTTTCTCTATTTTATTTTATGTTGGCACATAAAGAGGCACTTTCTATAGCCTAGTATTAGGGAGATGCATAATTACTTCCATTCTCAACATGGATATGTGTAATTTAATCTTACTATGATGCTATAGACTTTCTTTATTCAGATTCAATTTGACTTGGCCTCTTACATTGAATATTCTTGATTAAGTGTCAGTCATGCAAGGCCTTGTACTTTTCATGTGACTTATTTAATGTCTTTGGTACTTGAAAACTAATTTATATAATCTTGTTAATGGATATTGTATCCTTCAATTCTTCACATATGGTGTTTTTCCTCAATCCTCCTTGCTATCCATATACAACATATAGAGGTGAAGGTGGAAAATATCCAAAGAAAGTTTCAAAATGGGACTTACTAGTGTAATTTTGAACTACTTTGATATAAGAGTGATAATATAAATCAAATTTTCATCCATAGGTCCTTCGATGTTTCCAATTGTAACCCTTCAAAAGTTGAGCCAATGTCATGGTCACTACTTTTGTCTCCCCATATGTTTGTAGATGTGAAGTGGTATATCTCTTCAACTTCGTGTCCATATTCTCCTAAAGTGTAATCCAAAAGACACAAATAAATATAGTCTCTTTGTCTAAGATGATGTTCCTTTATATCCCAAAGTGCACCCACACCTTTCCAAAGAACAAGATTGCTAGATATTTTACCTTGATGGTCTTTTTAAAAGGGTTGAAAATTAACATCTTACTACACATGTCCATTCCCACAAATATATAGTAATGTCCCTCTTGGTTATGGGAAACCCACCTAGGAAATCCATGGTAATGCTCTCCCATGGTCTAGTAATTATAGGTAAGAGTTGGCATAAACCTTACTTCCTATTCCTAGGTTTAATTGTACAAAAATGTACACATCCTATAATAAACCAAGATGAACCTTCTTGAATTATAGGCCAATACACAAACCTTTATAAGTTGGCCATTTTTTTCTCATCACAAAAATTCCCTATAATTTTGGATGTGTGATCCTCTCTAGTAAGTTGTAATCTTTCTCATTGAGGAGCATATATCTTGTCTATCTTATATAGAAATTGATCCTAGATATGGTATCCAACCTTGCTATCACCTTATTCTACATGAACCTGGCCCTACGACTATTGAAATATCACCTTGAAGTCTTAATCTCTTATGTATTCATATTTGTATGCATCATCATGGGTGAAAGGATCCATATGCATAAGCGTACCCAAAACTACAATCATGGGCATTCATGGCCTTAAAAACATGCATTCCAAATTACTAGTATTACCCTTCTTGTATTTTATGATAAGATAAAATTGATGTAAAAATCACATCCACTTGTAGTGTCTTGTTCCCTAAATTTTACTCCATGCTTAAAAATATTAAAGCGGTTAGTGATCAATGTAGATGATGGTTTCCTTTCCCATAAGACAATGCATCCATTTCTTAACAACCAAGTACTTCACCAAGTTGGATCTCAAATTGGGATACAACCATATACATTTCAAATAATAAGAAACCTATAATACCACTTTCAAGACAAGGTACCCTCTATATGAATGATTGGTCATGCATTTTGGTTTGTGTAATGAACCAACTACATTCATGTGATTGATGAATAATGCATTGCATCCCTATTTAAATTAATTTGTAACAATTTATTTGGATGGCATATTCATTTATATCTCTACCTAGGAATATCACATCTCACATCTAATACAGGTGTTAGAAACTCTAAAAAATCAATTGCTAGTTAACCTTAAAAAATGTGAGTTTTCTCGACAACCATTTTTGTATTTAGGGTATAAGATTGGTAGAGGGTAACTCAAGATATATCCCATGAATATGGAATCCATCATCAAATGACTAGTTCCTAATAATGTCACTGAAGTTAGGATATTTTTTGGGGTAGTGCAGTACCTATAGAAGTTCATAACATCCTTTTCAATGGTAGTTGTGCCACTCCATGCCATAACAACCAATGGTAATAGTTTCAATTGGGGATAGAATCAATAGAAACATTTCGATGAGATGAAACAAAATATTATTCAAGCACAAATCCTTGTATTTACTAACTTGTAGAAGACCTTTGAATTAGAGACAAATGCAAGTGGATATGCTATGGGAGTAGTCTTGATGCAAGGAGGTAATACAATATGCTATCATTATAAGTTGTTTCATGGTATAGTCCTAAAATCCCCTGCATATGATAAGGAACTATATTCCATGGTTCAAGCTATTAAGAATTGGAAGCTCTATTTGATGGGAAAGGAAACGAGTATCCACATCGATCACCAACCACTATAGTATTTGCAACCCCAAAGTAATATTAAAAAAACTAGACATTACAAGTGGAGGGGGTTTTGCAGTAGTTTCATTTGGTCATCAAATATAAGAAGGACAACACTAATAAGTTGAGAGACATGCTTTCAAGGCCACCCACATCCAACATTACATCTTTTAGAACTCTTATTCACATAACAAAGGAAATAGGATATTTTGTAGCAACCACTCGAGCCACAATGTCAAAGACAACCCCATATTGGGTGCCCTTTTATTTGTACTTGCATTTCACAACTAAAGAAAAGAGAGAAGAACATAGGCCTCTTCTTCTACCTAGGTTTTCTCCCATATTGGGTTTCCAAGGATACAACTTGTTTTCATTTGTGTGGATGGTGTCTTCATTTGCTTGTGTTTTCTTTTTTATATTTCATTTATTTTCATTTTCTAAGTAATAATGTACTCATTAAAAATATTCTAAGATCTAAGGAAATAAACCTACATTAATAAAAGGCTTCAAAAAAATACAAGATCTGTTGTGAAGAAATGTTCTAGTGAAATATCCACGATATATTGCATATCACCATAGATGGTTCTCTTGGCACAATACCTGGTCTAGAGTAGTAATCCAAGGTGTTAAAAGAAATAACATGTGTTTACTAAATTAATGGTCCATGAATATGGACCATGGCCATCGCACAAGCCCTACATATGATATATTTAGCCTATGCGTGATATATCATGGTCATTTTTGGGTTTACCATACCATTAATAGTACTTGAAGCTTGAGCCATGGTATAGGTCTAAAATACAAAGTGTTAGGCCATAACATTTATGTATAAAAATGATAAGCCCAGGGCAAAACCTAAAACCACCATATAAGCTTTGTATAAATAATTGTTATCCCACTAGTAATATGCCATGGTCCTTGGTCCTTTTAAGCTTTAATATGCTTAATATTGTTCTATTTTTATTATTATCATTATATTATTATTTTTAAAGTTATTTTTTATAAAGAAAACAATATATTTATAATTTTTTTATAGTATATAAAAAATATTGTACTATAATATTTCTAGTATTATAGTTTATAAAAAAATTATAATAATAATAAAAAATATTATAAGATTATAGTTTTATTTTTATTATTCTTATTTTATTGACTATTTTTTATGATGATAACTTATTAGTCCCTACCCTTCGAGTTGGTAGGGACTAATAGTAATCGATTTTCATCCTTTCTATTAAATTGACACAAAAACCAATAAATTTTCGCTCTTTTAACCAAAGTTTAACAAAATCATATAATTTAGGTTGGAAATTCATACACCTTAATCAAAGTTTTGATTTCGAATTCTTATTTGGCTCTTCCCGAGGCACAAGAAGAGGATAGATTAGTTTATCTCATACTTTTGAGTACTCATTTTTTCCAAACAAAGTAATGCTAGAAATGAGTCTAGCATTACTTCTTAACATTAAATGTTATGATATAATGCATAGGCCATAATAGTCCATAACGCATTGCATTTGCTGCCACCGACACCACCATGCAAAGATACATGATCCTATAGTTTCTCTTCTTTAACTTCTCTTACACACATGACACACAACCTCCTCTCCAATTTCCCAAAACCATTCTGTTAGTATTTCCTCTTGCTTGCGACATGGAACATCAATCTAGGAAGGACGAAGAACCCCCTGTTTACTGTAGCATGCAACAACAGTTTGGGAAGGATGAGGAACCCCAAGATACTGTGATGATCGGTTACATAGAAAATAACTTCTCTTTGTAAGTTCCGTTAATGAAACTTGCATGTATGTATTCAAAACGTGAAACTTGCATCTATGTATTCAAAATAAAATTTGCATTTGTGTATTCAAAATATTGCAGTATGGTATATGAACTAAGTGATATTTCGAATTTCATAAGTAAGGCGAGTGAAGGAGGAAGGCTTACCATATTTCACTTGGGAGGTCAAGCACTTTCCTTGGACTGTAATATCTTCTCTGACGAATACTAATCCCTTCTATAGTTGGGAGACGATAATATGAAAGAGACAAATTGACCCAGTAATTCTCCCATTTACATATGTTCTTTTGTTTGTTGTTAGAAGTGCTCACACTTATTTCCCTTATCTGTAAAAAAAAATGGAAATGGGAACTTCTCTATTTCCTTTTCATCGATTTCGTTATGCAACATAATTGTAAACTCAATCATTGCAAACTAATCTTTTAAAGGACAAGAACCACCAAAATTCTCTATTTCCTGTCCATTGATTTTGCTATGGAACATAATTGTAAACTCAGTCATTGAAAACTAATTATTTTAGAGGAATTTGATATGTGAGATATCGATCACAATGAGGGGCTTATCTAAGACAAATTTCTACTAGACTACTTTGCCCAGATCCCAATCCTATGCCAGGGCCATATACAACTTATCCAACATATGTAGTTATCTATGTAATAAGGTAGCCATATATAATACCGAATCCATACCTATTCTTTCCTTATTTAATTCCATACTAATAAGGTGTCCATACCCAGGCTAATATCCATGATAATATATAGGACTTGCAAAATTCGAAGCATCATGCTAAGAACCAACATGACCAAACCTAGTTTCTTTCTAAAAAAAAGAAGCACCATGAGCAAAGGCCTATACAAGAGAGGTATAAGTGGTAGAGGTGATCGATCAAATTTATTCAGTTGACCAAGAACCCATTGATCCATAACCAATATATCCATAGAGGGTAAGGTTTATCACTTGCGATATCGCTTACTCAAACAAAGACAGAGCAAGGAGAGAACCATAATTCTGTTTGGAGTTGGAAAATAACAGTCATCTGCTGGATTTGGATCTGTATCTGCTAGAGCGGGATATCAATCTACTGGATCCAGAAAACCACTACCATAACCGTCATCTATGGCTTCAAACTTCCTTCCTCCTGTCAGCCTTTGACCTTCTTCCAGTCACTGTCAGTCTTTGATTCCCTGTCATTCGAAGAGCTGTAAGAAAATGACCTTCTAGTCTTTGAGCGTCTTGTCCTTCAATCTCATCCATGATTCGATGGATATATTCCTTATCGGATGGATGTATTTTTCATGCCCTAATCCTACCCAAAATGCTTGTTATAAAGTCCCATCCAACTTTGCTTAATTTGGGTTTTTCTTCAGAGTGATTATGATGCAGACTCCCCTTCTCTCCTTAGGGCTGCGCAACCTCCCGGTCTAGGATTATTCAAAAGACTGAGCTAAATTAGCTCTTTGGGCCCCCATATGGAACCCAAATCAAGTTACACAGGCCCCTTTTCTCCTAAGGTGCAGGTTCTATGAGAACCCACGGGCTCCTGCTAAGCCCATGTTCCCTTCTTGAAATTTTAAACTGGAGGGCACTAGATCCTTCCGCTAGGTCCCTCTCCTTATATGACCTTGGGATGTGACCCGAGCCAAACCCTAAGGTGCTTTAGAATTTTGGGCTTCGGCTGTTTCAACAGTTGTTGAAGCCTTCTTACCCGAACCTTGAACTGATGAACTTACTCGGGCGAGATCTATGACTCACGCTCCTCTGAAAACCAACGAATGTAATTCACTTCAGGACTCCAGCTTTAGGTGTTCTCACCCTTCTACACCCTCTTTCTTACAAATAGCGAACCAACGAAGTGTTGATCGAACACTGCATGTCTTGTTCCAATGGATGGCTAGGATTGCTTCGACTCCTAGCTCTTCGGGAATTCTTCGCCCATACTTACCTTGTCCTTCCAGAGTTCTATTCCTCTAGATCTTCTAATATATTGCCACGCATCCCCTAGCAATCAATAAACAAGATCTATTTCATACTTCTGGCTTCGGGGATTTTCGAAGCACAACACCTCAAATACTACAGAGTGGCTCCTTTATGAAGTTCACCATCTGCTGCCACGTGTCCCTCTGAATGATGGATGGTCTCAATCTAATTTGGGACTTTAGGACTTCGAATATCCCGCTCTCATGTGCACTTAAAGAGGGTTTAAGTCTCATGCACTTACCTGGATCCAATGACCGTCAATCCATGTGCTTAGATCTAATGACATGGATCTATTCTTCACCTCAACACACTCCTCCTGCCTGGACGTAGAATTCGATAGTCCAGATCTCTCCCTTGCAGTTGATATGGCAGAGGTTGTTTCTCCTCGTCTTGAGCTTTGGATTTCTCCCTAAATTGGGAAAATTTGTAACTGTTCAAAGGTTTTGGCCCTTGAACCTTCTCCTATGAACCCGACTGCGGGGTCTCATCTGTGCTTTTCCTCCTGAGATTTGGGGCTTGGAACAAGTCTGTCGGCACACACCTTGCATTATCCCTTCTAATCTTCTGCCAATGTAATTTGAGCTCGCTCTGGTGTACACTTGTGATTTACGTGCAAAATTGCACTACTCCCGAGCTTTCAACTTGCTCAGTCTCCTAAGGGTCTCGACCCTTCTGCTCACTTTGGAGATTTTTGGTGCCCTCCTGGCACACTCTGTGCTCTTCCTCTTGAGATTTCGAATTTGGAATAAGTTCACACCTCTATGCACTCCTTGCGCTTGACTAAGCCTTCAGGCGACTTTAGACTTTCAACACTTTGTCTAAGTGTTATCCTGGTGCACTCCTTGCACTTGCTGAAAGCACTTTCTTACTGAGCCTTTCCTTCAGAGTGTTCAAAAACTCTGAAGTACCTCTCCTACTTGTCAACCATAGTTTTCAGTAACTCTATGGGTGTATTCCTCTGACACTTTCCTCTATGAAATTGAAACAAATTTCCCTCGTGCACACCTTGCACTCGCTCAATGACCACCTAGCAGATCTCTACAAAATCTTCAACAATTTTGCTTTCTGTGCCTTCCCTGCACAATTTCTCCTCCAAGGTGTTCAGTAACCTTGAGGCTCCTCTCTGAGTTGGTGAATTATCCTAGTGTTCCCTCCTAGCATGTTCTCCTTTGAAATATAAACAAAATTCAGATACACACTCCTTACATTGGCTCACAGAGTTTCCAATACTCTGTCATGCACTCCTTGCACATAGCCTAAAGAACCCATAAATAATCCAACAAACTCACAGATAAAGAATTATGTCTATCCCTGTAGATGGAAACCTATCATACACATCTACAACATAAATGAACACACATTGAAAACATTCATCAAATACATGGAAACACACATAAACCTCATAGGCAGGAAAAACTGCATTCTTTGTATTAATATGAATGTTTGTTTACAATATGTGCAGGCTCAGACTACAACAAAGTATTGGCTCTTCTCTCCTTGTCTTACAATGATTTTCTATCAACCTTCAACAACCTCTACTGGGCATACGCTATAATGATTTATACAAGAGGGGATCACCGAGCCTTTCCCTCCAACTACTCTAGTGGTGTCTAATCACCTTCAAAATGCCTATCTATGGAGGCTTATTACATTGAATGAACATTAAAAATTCAGATCTAAGGTGATGATAGAGATCTATACAACTCAAAATACATTAAAGTCCTCTCTATATACTACCTGTACAAAGGAATCAACTAAACTCTTATCAACCTTACAACATTTAATAACAATTAAATTACATTGAATTTTAAATTTCAAGGTAAAAATGAGAGGGATGGCACCTCTACCCTTATTGAATGCAGTTTGATGTAATGGAATGATGGCGCATTGCTGAGGTGGAAAGGATGCTCCTGCATCATACTCCACTGATGGTAAAATCATGAGCTCCTTCTCATGGCTCCCTCTGCTCCACTGTTGAAATCCCCCTGGTTCCCAAACTCTCCCTTGGAGCTGTCCACCTGCTCTTCTGATATGCTCCTACTACTGCTGCTTCGATGCTACTATTGCAACCTTTCTTCTATTCAACTTCCTCCTACTGATAGTTTTCTCTTCTAACCTCAATATCATCCTCCTTATCTCCTCTATATCCTCTTCCAGCTGCTTTGCTAGCTAGCTCCTTGGTAGTCTTCTTTGCTGCACTCCCTCCTTATCAATGGGTTAATGAATTTGTTTTTCCTTGTTGTTTTCTTCCTCTGTGGCCTTGAATTTCCACTTCCCCACAAATTCATATTCTGTAGCCTCCTTACTGGACTTTTCTCCAACTATCTCCTCTGATAGACTAACTCCTATCAACTCCTCTTATGTTGGTTCAACTCCATATTCCTCCAGCTGCTCCTTAGGCTGGTATGCTCCAATCTTCATGACTATCTCCTGGAAGCCATTTCTGGTTCTGGATTGTTCAGCCAATCCTCCATCATCTCCAAGTCCATATCCCACTGAGTGAGAAATTCAACTATGTGCTCCTCTTTTTCTGCTGGGGCAGACATCAATGTCTGCTCCTTCTCCTCCTCCTCTATGACAGTCACAGCTGGTTGTCCTTTTTCTTCTACTGCACCTGAACTTTGTGCACTGGCCTCTAATGGGATAATTGGCAGGAATATCTTAATTCCCCCAATGACCAGAATGCTCCTCTGATCCTCCTCCATCAACTCTCCTTGCTGATATGAACTCTCTATTGAGTTCATCTCTTCTCCCTTTCCCACATGGAAATCTGGGATTCCACTTTTTCTCTCCTGGTAGTCTATGAGATCAACTGATCTCATCTCATTTCCCACCTAGCAATCCAAATTTTTATCACTACCCTCCAGGAAGTTCATGAGATCCTCTACTGATCACATCTCATTGCCCACCTAGCAATTTGAAAATTCATCTCTACCTCCTGGCAGTCTATGAGATCAACTATTGATCTCTTCTCCTCCTCATCACTGGGGTTTTCTCCTACTTCTGGCTAACAGACACAAACCATCTTCTCTGTGTCACTAAGGGTTTCAACTTTCCTCAGCCACCTCCTCAACACTTGTTTCTTCCTTCTAGACAACAACTTCTGAACAAACCATGCTTCTCTCTACTTCATAGGCCACTCGTACCTCCAACGTACCTGGGATTCTTGTTGCATATTCAATGTCATCCTCTCCATTTCTGCTCTGATTTCATTGAGCTCTTTATCCATCTATTATTTTCTTTTCTGTTGGTGGTCCTTGCCTTGACCACATCTATGGCCTTCAATAGCCATTTTCCTCATCTGCCTTTAGCTCACATGGCTGTCCATTGTCCACTCTACAACCGAGGCTGTCTCCATCTTCTCCTACAAACCACCTGGTTGTCTATTGACCGTTGCACACTTGTAGACAATCATTTCACAGAGCATCAACGCCCTGCCTCCTCCTTCACTTGTTGTCTACATATGAACATGAAATATTTAGCATTTGAAACCACTTGATGTTATCAGACTATTTTCTTTGTCTCTTGCCTGCTACCTATAATAAAAAAACATTCTCTGATACCACTTGATGGTATCAAACAGAACCTTTTCCGAGGCTTTGATACCACTTGATGTAGACCCCCCTTCTCTCCTCAGGGATACATGACCTTTTGTTCTAGGATCGTTCAAAATAATGAGCTGCATTAGCTCTTTGGGCCCCCTGTTAGAACCCAAATCAAGTTACACATACCCCTTTTCTCCTAAGGCGCATGTTCTATGAAAACCCGTGGCCTCCTGCTAAGCCCTTGTTCCCTTTTTGAAATTTTAAATTGGTGGGTGCTATCTCCTTCTGCTAGGCCCCTCTCCTCATATGACCTTGCGTTATGACCCGGGCTAAACCCTAAGGTGCTTCAAAATTTCAGGCTTCGCCCATTTCAACTACTGTTGAAGCCTTCTTACTCAAATCCCAAACCGTTGAACTTACCTAGGCGAGATCTACAGCTCATGCTCCTTTGACAACCAATAACTATAATTCACTCTAGAACTCTAGCTTTAGGATTTCTCACCCTTCTACACCCAATTTCTTCTGAATAGCGAACCAAAAAAGCGTTGATCGAGTGTTGCATGTATTGTTCCAATGGACGACTAGGATTGCTTTGGCTCCTGGCTCTTCAGGAATTCTCTGCCTAGACTTACCTTTTCCTTCCTGAGAGATATTCCTATGGATCTTCAGATCTATTGCCACACATCCCCTGGTGATCAACATCCATGATATATTTCGGACTTCAGGGATTTTCGAAGAATAACACCTCAAATCCTCCGAAGTGGCTCCCCTCCAAATTTCACCATCTGCCGCCACGTGTCCCTTCGAATGATGAATGGTCCCAATCTACTTAGGGACTTCGAGACTTTGAATATCCCACTCTCATGTGCACCTAAAGAGGGTTTAAGTCTCGTGCACTTACCTAGATGCAACGACTGTCGATCCACATGCCCAGATCCAATGACTAGGATCTATTCTTCACCTCGATGGGCTCCTCCTGTCTAGACATAGAATTCGATGATCTAGATCTCTCCCTCGTAGCTGATCTGACGACAACTCTTTCTCCTCCTCCTGAGCTTTGGTTTTCTCCCAAAATTTGGAAAATTTGTAAGTGTTCAAAGGTTTTGGCCCTTGAACCTTCTCCTATGAACCCGATTGGGGGGTATCGCCTGCGCTTTTCCTCCTGAGATTTGGGACTTGGAACAAGTCTATTGGTGCACACCTTGCACTATCCATTATGATATTTGGCCAATGTAATTTGACCTTGCTCTGGCACACACTTTTTCTTTACGTGCAAACTTGCACTACTCCTCCCTAGCTTTCAACTTGCTCAGTCTCCTAAGGGCCTCGACCCTTCTGCTTCCTCTGGATATTTCTGGTGCCCTCCTGGCACACTTTACACTCTTCCTCTTGAGCTTTCAAACTTGGAATAAGTTCACACCTCTGCACACTCCTTGAGCTCGACTGAGCCTTCAGGCAGCTTCATACTTTCAACACTTTTTCTAAGTGTTGGCTTGGTTCACTCCTTGCACCTTCTCAAAGCACTTCCTTGCTGAGCCTTTCCTTCAGAGTGTTCATCAACTATCAATTACCTCTCCTACCTATCAACCAGAGTGTTCAGTAACTCCATGGGTGTATTCCTCCAACACTCTTCTCTCTGAACTCAAAACAGAGTTCCCTCATGCACACCTTTCACTCGCTCAATGCCCACCTAGAAGAGCTCTACAAAATCTTTAGCAATTCTTCTTTTTGTGCCTTCCCTGCACAATTTCTCCTCCAAGGTGTTCAATAACCTTGAGTCTTCTCTCTAAGTTTGTGAATTATCTTGGTGTGCCCTCTTGGCATGTTCTCCTTTGAACTCTAAACATAATTCAAATACACACTCCTTGTGTTGGCTGACAAAGTTTCCAATACTCTGTCATGCACTCCTTGCATCTAGCCTAAAGAACCTAGAAATAATCCAACAAACTCAAAGAGAAAGAATTATGTCTATCCCTGCAGATGGAAACCTATCATACACATCTACAACATAAATGAACACACATTGACAACATTCATCAAATACATGGAAACACACAAAAAATACATAGGCAGGAAAAACCACTCTCTTTGTATTAATATGAATGTTTGTTTACAATATGTGCAAGCTCAGACTACAACAAAGTCTCAACTCTTCTCTCCTTGGCTTACAATGATTTTCTATCAACCTTTAGCAACCTCTATCAAGCATATGCTACAATGCTTTATACAAGAGGTGCTCATCGAGCCTTTCCCTCCAACTACTCTAGTGGTGTCTAATCACCATCAAAACACCTATCTACTAAGGCTTATTACATTGAATGAACATTAACAATTCAGATCTTAGGTGATGCTCAAGATCTGTACAACTCAAACCACATTAAAGGCCTCTCTATCTGCTACCTATACAAAGGCATCAACTTGGCCTTTATCAGCCTTACAACATTTAATAACAATTAAATTACATTGAATTTTAAATTTCAAGGGAAAAATGAGAGGGTTGGCACCTCTCCCTTCTTGAATGCGCTTTGATGTGTTGGAATGTTGGCAGGTTGCTGAGGTGGAAAGGATGCTCCTGCATCAGATTGCCACCATGCTTTTCAGCATTCAAAGAAACACTAGAAAATTAGGGACTCGTCATATGTTACAGGATCGTTAGCATGCTTTTTCTTCTCTTCTAACGATAGGTTAAAAAATTCTTTACTAACCTCCAAAGCAATTGTAAGAAATTTATTGACCTGAAGTCTGGCTACCACCAGGTTCCCATCAAACCAATTGATGTCTGGAAGACAACCTTCAAGTCTGAAGAAGGTCTCTACAAATGGCTAGTCATGCCCTTTAGCTTAACAAATGCACCAACCACTTTCATGAGGTTGATGGATGATGTATTGAGACCCTTTACCAACTCCTTTGTGGTAGTATATTTGAATGACATCCTCATCTTCAAAAAAACGTGGGAGGAGCACATGCAACATATTCAATAGGTTTTGAGCACTCTGCGTTAGCACAAGATTTTTGGAAAAATGATATTTTGGCATGAACAAGGTCCAATACATGGGCTACATTATTGATGAGCATGGGGAACATGTTGATATAGCTATAAGATCCAAGTCATCTGTGACTGGCCAGCCCCAACCACACTGACCAAGCTTCATAGCTTCTTGGGACTCGCCAATTTTTACCGACGGTTCATGTTGTGATTCTCCCATATTGCATGGGCCCTCAACCATGTGACCAAGGGTGGTGGTAGGGCCAAGTTCGTGTGGGGGAAGGAGCAGGAACGAGCATTCGAAGATTTGAAACATCGTCTGTGCTCAGCTCTAGTACTCTCTTTGCCCAATCTACAACAACCATTTGAGATTGAGACTGATGCATCTGACTATATTGTGGGTGTGGTTCTCACTCAGCACAGGCATCCAGTGTTATACCATAGTGAGACACTCTTCGATACTGTTTGGAAATACCCCACCTATGACAAGGAAATGTATTCCATTGTATAAGCCTGCCGTGAATGGAAACATTACATTCTAGGGACATAGATGATCATACACACTGATCACAAGCCTCTGCAATTCATACAGACATAGGGGAATTTGCAGAATGACCGCCATCAGAAGTGGTCCACCTACCTGCAATAGTTCCATATCAACATCAAGTATAAGACTTGTATCTCCAATCATGTCACCGATTGCCTCAGTTGGCCTCCTGTGGCTGCACTTACCACTGTGCTCCATTCTCGTGGACATGAAACATCAGAGTGGCCCCAACTTTACCAGAAAGATCCAGACTTCACCACCACATATCAGCTCTTGGGTACATGCGCCACTATCATTGATTTTCACATTCACGATAGACTCTTATGCCACCCGAGCCATCTCTGTGTCCCTACAAGCAAGCGTGCAAAGCTGATTTGGGAATCCCACTACCGTTGGGTGGCAGGACATTTTGGCCTAGAGAAAATTGTGGTCATTCTTCAAAAACATTTTTATTGGCCAAAAAATTGATAGGACTTCATCAAGTACATCAGATCTTGCACTGGTTGCAGTATTGCCAAGTCGACCATCAAGAAGCAAGGCTTATACACCCCTCTTCCTATTCCCGAGAATCCGTGGGAATCCGTCTCCATGGATTACATGTCTGGTTTGCCATCCACCAAGCACATAAATGATTGTGTGTTTGTGGTCATTAATCGGTTTTCGAAGATGACCGTCCTCACAGCTTGTAAGAAGAATGTCAAAGTGGCAGATACTGCCAAGCTCTTCTTTAAACGAGTTTGGATTCACTTTGGGATACCGAAGACCATCATCTCCGACCGAGACAACATGTTCCTCAACACATTTTGGTCGAGTCTCTAGTCTCTGTTGGACACCAAGCTCACAAAATCCACTTCTTTCCACCCCCAAACCGATGGTCAAACTGAGGTCGTCAATCAGATGATTGTGCAGATATTTCACATGTATAATTCTAAGCATCCTTTTATATGGGACGAGAGTCTCCCATATGTCCAACATAGTTAAAACAAGGCTCTCCATAGTTCCACCGGCCATAGCCCATTTCATTTGGGTATGGGATTCCAACCTTTGGGACCCATTGATGTTGCACTCCTCTTGCCACTGCACATACAAACTCTTCCCCTGATCAGTCTATGATCAAAAAATCCACCATATTCATTGAGAGGATTAATCACATCCACCAACAGGTCCAAGAGATTTTACAGAAATCCAATGCTAAGTACAAGCAACGCCATGATAAACATAGGGTACCACACCAGTTTCAGTTTGGCGACAAAGTCTGGTTACATTTGTAGAAGGAGCATCTCACCGGGCCCCATCGGAAGCTTTGCCCACTTCGTTATGGACCTTACACTATCACCAAGGCTGTGGGTAGCAATGATTTTGAGATTAACACTCCACCCTTCCTTGGTCCGCATCCAGTATTTAATGTGGACCTCCTTTGGCCATATTTTCCACCATTATTGGACACCTCTGAGATCATTGAACAACTGACACTAACAAATCTCAAACCTGACTGCATGGAACAAGCATCCACTGATCATATAGTGGACACACAAGTTAAGGGCACTCACCAACAATAGATCCAACTTTATCGGGTTGTCAAGGCATGGCAACTCCTACACCAAGGCAAAGAATCACTTGGGGCCAAATCCAATAGAAGTTTCCTCACCTGATGGAGGAACTCAACGCAATGGATACCATTGCCTCCTAAGGGGGGGGATTGATCCAAGTGTATATTGGTGGCCACCCACGTATTCCAACTGGCTCCTTGTGTCCATTTTTGATTCAACACGTCTTTTTGTATTGCTTTATAATTATGAGTTCTACACTTCTATAGCTGTTTGAAGCCTCACACATTCTCCAAGTGGATACGGGTGGCCTCTTGCCTAATCCAACTGGCTTATTTTGCATGTTTTCATTTCATCACATCTTGGTGTACTTCCAGGGTTGTTTTGGGGCCCTAAACGTTGTTTTCTTGACTCGCCACAATCAAATTGTAGAAGGAGTCAAAGTCCGAGGACGAAATGTGTAGTTCTCTGAAATACCTTTCCAATGAGTTATCACGTGCCTAAAACATAGGTCGTATGCAAAAGTTACAATCCTAGGAAGTTGAGGTACCAAATTACACCAACTTACCCATAGGGCCCACATGACTTTTGGATTTTCACCTTCTAGGGTTAGGCTTTTGGATGTCTAGGGTTTTGGCATTCATGAGTAATATGAGAAAGGCCTCTGGAGCCTCATTGTAATCCATTCTGCTTAGACAGATGTGTGTAGTAGCCACATCTCTTCTTAGATATAACTACCACCATTCAAGCAAGTTTCAGTTCTGTAGTTTTACAGTTTCAACCTATCTCATTATTTAATAGAAGATATTGTTAACTGGATATTTGTGTTATTTTTCCTATCTCCATGTTTATTGTATTCAGTTTGTTAATCAGTTCGTTCCACTCCTAAATCTGGATCATGGCTGCTACAATATCTCTCCTATATTTGGGTTCTTCTAGGTAGTCTGCACACTCCTTCAAGGTTCTTCTGGGTAGTCTGTTCAGGGTTTCTGGGTCATTTTTTTTGTTATTTCCAAAGGTTACAGGGGTTATTTCTGGTTGTTTCAAGGTTTCAATGGGGAGTGTTTATGAGTTGTTTAAACTTCTGGTTATTATTAAGACAACATGTCTAAACTTTTTGTTTTAAGGGTGGGTAGGCCATGGTCTAAGTTTTGAAACTTGGCTCTGATTCCATTTGTAATTCCCTCTATTTCATGGCCTCAAAATATAATTATCTCCTAATGTAATGATTCTTTTATGTAAGAAAATAACTTTTGTATATATGAAGTAAAATTTATATTATTGAAAGATCTATAAGTAAGAAGTTTCATTTACAACAATTTAGTTTAGAATTTTCTTTATGCAAGGAACAAACTGATAAATAGACAACATAATAACAACTGATTGACTAGTAAAATACATACCTCGACCTGTAGGTTCTGGTTGATTTAGCCCTTTTCTCCTTTGTTCTTGTTCTTGCCCAAACTGCCAAAAACTGAATATTTACCTCCCAGCTAGCTAGGAACAACCTCTCCGACTCCCTATCTCTAGGAATCCTTGCGGTTTCCTAGCCCCTGAGCCCAAAATCCCCAACAACAACAGTGACCAAGTAAAAGTCCCCCAAAACAATTTATGTCCTCCAATCTTCTCCTTCTTCCCCTCTTCTTCCATACTTTCCTCCTTTCCTTCTTCTTCCAGCACTTCCCCAAAAAGAAAAAAAATCCCTTCCAAGTCCTCTTCCCTCTTCCTTATCCCCCTCTCTCGAATCCTCATCCCTCATTTAATTCCCAATTGCCTTATCCCCTCATTAATTCCCTCACCTACCGTTAAATAATAAAATAGTAAAGAGATTCAAATGTATTTATTTTAATAATTAATTTAATTTAATTTAACTATGATCAATAAAAATCAATTTGGGCCATTGCAATTCCTTGGAGAGTTTTGGACAAGCTTGTGGAGAATGATGGATACTAAGCTAAAGAGAAGTACCACTTTCCATCCACATACCGACGATGAGATAGAGGTTGTAAAAAAAACAATAGTTCATTTTCTTCAAGGCTACTAAAACAAACATCCCAAGTTGTGGGATGATTAGATATAGTATGTGCAACATGCATACAACCGAGCCTTGCACTCTTGCACATAGAGTTAACCATTCGAGACATGTTTTGGGTATTTACCTGAGGCTCCCTTGGACTTGAATTTTGGCAAATATGTCGACTCAAGAAAACAAAGAGATGAAGACAGAGCCCAAAATTTCATTCAGAGGATCCAACAGGTACATCACACAGTCCAAGAGAAGTTGGAAAAGAGTCAGGCATAGTACAAAGCTTGCCATGATAAGCACAAAGTTGATCATCAGTTTCAAGTGGGAGATCAAGTATGGCTCCACATCAACAAGGATTGGTTGAAGGGAGAAGGCAAGAATCTCAAACCCATCAGATATGGACCCTTCACCATCTTGCAGAAAATTGGCACAAATGCCTTTCGTCTTGATCTACCACCGTACATGCAGATATACTCAGTTGTAAACATAGAGAACCCGAAACATTATGAGCCTCCAATGATCATGGATGAGTAGGAGAGTGTTTTAGTACCTTCAGTGGATGAGTTTTATCCTGAGTACTTGGACGAGTTAAAGGAAGATATTATCTTGGACAAAAGGATGAGGACTTCACACATGGGTGATGTAGAATATCTTTGAGTGGGCATGAAGGGCACACATCCATGTAAATCATAGTGGATCGAGAAAGAGAGAGTGAGGGGGAAATTTCCTCACCTGCTAGTTGATTGATGAGGCTTTTGGAGGCCCAAAAAATTCTTAGTGGGGAGGAATGATCTAGGAGGATCTAAATGGGAAAAATTCAAAGTCCTCAAATCTCAACAAGAATGGCACAAAATCGAAGAGCTTGTCGAGAGCTTTCCATCGAAGTAAACAATTCATCAAACAGAGCTAGAACGAAGAATTTATGGTCAATCAAAGTTGGAAGTCAACCAAGTCAAAGTCAACCTAGTCGTACAATTGACGTCATCACTAGTCTGTACAAGGCGACGTCAACAGGATGTCATGCTGACGTGGAACCTCCAAGGGTTTCCATGTGGCATGCAAATTTGACGTTTTTTGGGGCCACATGGGCCAATCGGTGACTGACACATGGAATCCCCAAGAGACACCACGCGACACCACCTAGGATCCACCACATGGAAGTCTGACAGTGCACCACTTGGTAGGTGACTCGACAGATGACTGGATGACATTGGCCAATGATAAGGTTCCATGTGGCACCCCACAAATGACCAATGAGGGTTGGGTAACAACGAAACAAAAAAAATATTAAAATGGTCGTCACGCCGGTTGACGAGCCCCATATCTAGCAGCATCCCCCTTATCCCTATGACATATCCACATATATGACGACCATCCCACCACAAATCAACAACATAATATTAAAAGCTAGGCTTGATGACTTAGATCCGTGCAAGAGTCTTATCACTAGAATGGCGGGAGGTTAATCCACCATATATATGGTTGGGTTATATATAGGGGTAATGCATTATATTTAAAAGGGGTTGTAATGGGTGTTTAAAAATGGGAGTCTGTGGGGTTTGACCCCCAGACTAACCCACAACCAATAATCCAAGATTAGAACCCATTGCCAATAAGCCACGAGGGTCAGACTTGGTAAGTTCGCCATGAATTTGTTACTTAAACTCGTATCTTTGCTAGAGCTCAGGGGGGTCTGCACATAGGAGGCCATACAAAGGCACACAATTCGATGCAGAGAAGACATTTATTGTAGGTCAGTGGCACATTTTTTGAGGAAGAGATCCCAACAGGGGTCTACAGGTGACTATGTCAAATTAAGATGATTTGACAGTCGATTTTGCACTACTCCTCGCCACGAGTCCACCAGTGATGTTTTTTTTTTTTCATCTGGGCAACAGATTTGAAGACCATTTTCAGACTTGAGGTATAATGATGTATTTATGCCAATTTTATTGCTGAGAATAATATAAAGCCTCTCCACTTTGAAGCATGGCCCAGAGACATAGTCCATGTTGGACGAACTCTGTTATCAAGCTATTGTGTTATTGTCTCATTTCTCTTCTTTTCTTCATATTTCTTCCTTCTTTAATTAATGTTGCACATAAGCTTTGTTTCATACTCCCAATGCAATTTATGTAATGTCATCAATGAAAAGCTACCAGATCAATCTTAGTTTCAATTGATAGGAGGGATACACTAGTGAGTTCAATACAACGATCCATAGGTATCACATGCCTCTCTTTAAATGAAAGAAAACCACTAACTAGTGTATTACATATGGTACTAATTTGAAAATCAGATGGAAGAGCAGACCCCCTAAAACCTCACTAACTAGGAAACTGAGATATTTAAGAGGATCGCCTTGTAACACAAATTGTAGTCTTTTAGTATGGTTCTGTTGTATTGCTCAACTTTTCAAATAAGGAAAAAGAAATACATTTACAAATTGTCAAAAAAATATGATTTTGGTTTACTCAATGAGACAAGAAAGCACGGTACACCTTTTTCCTTCTCTTCTTGAGAAGATATCTAATTGTCCTTGTTTCTTCCCTACCATCCCAATAGTGACCTATGTAGCATGTCATGGCATTGTTTCTGCACACTATATGAACCTATATAACTAAAAAAATTAAATGTTAGTTGTTTTTCCTAACATCGGTACTTATAAAAGCAAGTGAAATGTTTTTATGTTTTATCACATGCCTTTGATATGAAACTAGGGATTTTACTATTTTTTATTTGGCCATTTAATCGTAGTGAATTGCTTGGTGGTTTCTCATTCAACTTTTAAAATCCTTTTGAGAATTGGAATGGTTATAAAACACTATTAAGATTTCCATTTTTTATTGTGAACTTTAGTATTGAATGGAAATATACCAAATGATGTTCATATCCAAAAGAAGACATGTCTTATGGTTTAAGAGCATTATGAATAGAAAAATACACATGCCCTTTTTTTTCAAAGGAAGGGAGCAACTCTTTTTCATTGATTTGCAGGTTATGCACCCTACTATTATATTTTGAAGTTTGTAGTATATACTATGTTAAACACCTTGGCTTGGTAGATTGTGTTGTTGATAAAGATTTTTTATGGTGTAGTTTATTCGTTGTGACCTAAAAGAAGACTCCTGGGTTTCGCTTGGGTTTCACAGAGGAGAAATGTTGTCTTATTCAATTTGGGCCTTGAAATAATTATACAGAACTATATATCATCCATTCCTATCTTTGCATTAAAACAAGATGCCAATGGAAATTCAATATGAGAATTTGCACAGTAAACCTGAAATTATAATGGAATCTGGGCCACTTGTTATTGAATGCTCTATTAATACTAGTATTCCCCTTTCCTTGGATTACAGGTCTAGTATTCAATGTGGACCTCCTTCAACCATATTTCCCACCATTACTAGACACCTCAGAGGTGGTAGAGTAGCTGACACCTACATAGCTCAACCTTGACTGCATGGAACATGAAACCATTGATCATATCATGGACACACAAGTTAATGGCACCCACCAACAGAATATCCAACTCTATGGGTTGTCAAAGTAGGGAAACTACTACACCAAGGCAAGTGGCTCACCAAGCATAAAATTCAACATAAGTTTCCCCATTTGATGGGGGAACTCAATGCAATGGATACCATTGATTCCTAAGGGGGAATGACTAATCTAGGTGGATATCAGTGGCTTCCCACCTATTCTACTAGCTCAACATATAACTTCCATTTTGGTAGTTTGTTTTACAGTTTTTTGGGTCCCAAACTTCTGAGGTCATTTTGAGGCCCTAAACGACATTTTTTTGATGTGGAAACACCCATTAAATGTTAGAATACTATATTGGGATATTCAAAATGTGTACTCCTCGGCTATATATTTCCAATGATGTATCGAACCCAAATGGAGATGGTATGAAAAAGTTACGCCCTAGGGAAGTTGACATATCAACTACCCCCATTGGAGCCCACAAACCTTTGGTGTTTCATCTTCCGGGGTTAAGGCTTTTGGGGTTTGGGGTTTTCTCATTTATGCTTTATGTTAAAAATACCTTTGGAGCCTAATTTTAATCATCTTCTTGTGAATGTACGTAGCCATCACATCTCTTCTTAGAGATAAGCTACCACCATTATAGTGAGTTCATTCCACTCTGTATTTTCTTTTACAGTCTCTGCATATTTCAATAGAAATTGAGTATCAATGTATCTCTATGTTTCTGTCTTATTTATGTGTTTCATTTCGTTCCTTCATAAATCCAAATCACTAAGAAAGTAAAAGGTGAAAACAAAAACATTGAAAAAAAGGCAATAAACTAAGATTAAAGTGAGAATAAGATTAGTCTAGGAAAGAAAGAAAGAAGAAAAGAATAAGATGGTTATTACTCTAGAAAGAGAGAGAAATACCATTATATACAAATAATTCATCAAAAGGGTGAACTAACTAAAATTCATTTTCAAATTCTAGTCATTAGTTTTTAAACTCCTTGTAAGTCTTTGAGAATATGAGTACCTTGGCCATTTTTTTTTGTGATTTGGTATGTGCCAAACCATAAACACTGGAACTTGGAGTGTTTTCCTTTTGATTCTGTTTATGGGTCTAAATTCTCCTGACAATAGCAAGGGTTACTCCTCGGTACACAGTCCCAATTAGACTAAGTACCATTTGGATTAGCAGGCCCATATGGAATTTGGCCCAACTGCCATTGATATTGTTTTGGCGGTTTTAGCAAGTTACAGATTGGTTAACCGATGGGAAATGATGATGAGTGGATATGCAATGCAAAGATGTAGACAAAGACTATGTATGAAATGAAAACTAAACTAAGACTAATATACTCTAACCTATCTTAGCTAGGAGCTACTAAAGTAACCAATGAGTTGAAAAATGAAACTGAATCCTGCATAAAATCCTACACAGATAGCTGGAAAGGAAGCGTAGAATAAAAAACAAACGTGTAAAAATACATATAACTAGATTATTCCAAATTACAACAATGCACACATTAACAACTCAAAAAGATCAAGGCATAAATATATCCTAAGAAACACTTAAAACCGTAGAACATCATAGATTGCATAAGAGTTAATCCATAAAAAAGATAGCATTCTTACAGTCCATATGAACAAAATTCATCTTCACTTGAAATAATTCACCGCTTAGATTGCATCACACAAAATAATTCCTTCTCCAAAAGCTGGCCCTGAGGGCTTCTCCTTATTAGCAGTTTCAACAATAATACATGAAAACTCCAAAGAAAAATCTTCAATTTTAGTTGACATTGTGTTCCCAAAATAGTTCAGAAATAGACAATGTTTAAAGAGTCAAAAGCCCTTTCCAAATAGGCCTCCACTCTACTTTATACAATTTTCTAATTAACTCCTAGGTGACTCTTCACCTTATTCTTGAAGAAGTGGTTGCAAAAATGGTTCAACTTCCTATTCCTAATGACGAGTGTATAATAACGACAAAATTGAGGTTTGTTAAGAAAAAGAAAAAATACAAAAACTGTGTTGTCATCACTAAGACACTATTTTTTCTTTATTCATGATTTTTGTCTCTGATGTATGTTGTCCAAATTTCTAGTTGGTTGTACATGGATCTGATTCTTCTGTAAACTAGTTGCTCCAAATATGCATTGTTCAAGGCCATACTATCTTCCACGGTGCTCATGTCTTTTGTCAACGTGGTCATAAAAGATTGTATCATCGTGTGGATTTTTACCAGTTGCAACAAGTTTTGATCTATGAGGTCGGTGGTGATGGTAGTGGTTTCTTCAACCACTGTTCTTCTTTGATTTGTGTTTTCATGCACCATGTCCACTAGCTCCTCTGCCACAAGATTTTTCTGAGCTCATCTAGAATTGGTAGTTTGCTGCTCTTGATCAATTCATGTGCAACTTTGTGTATCCTTTGAACATATTTCTAGTGATTTAGTAACCTCCCTATTTCCTTTCTTCCTCACTTGTTGACAATGGTCAAGTGCATACATGTCTGTTTTTCTGTCTGCTTTTGATGGTTTGTATAATTCTGAAGGTGTGTTGGGATTTTTAGCAATCCATCTGTCGATGCCTTCTCGGATGGTTTTGTACCGTGTCAGATTTGTATGTATCCGATTATTCTACTAAATGATTATCGTAGTTGCATCTTGAAAGAGGTGCAACTGAGCATACATGTCTATGATGGATTATTCTATCTCACTTATGACCTTTTTAGAACTGACCCTGAAACTTTGAAGGATTCTTTCATCAATCCTGACTTGTTGAAGCTTTTCTTCCATCTCCTTGATATTTTCTTCTTTCTCTTCATTCTTTTGGCACAATCTCCAAATGTTTTCTAAATTCACATTCATAAATGTGGAGCCGGTTGTGGTTGTAGATATGGGATCTTCCCTTACATCTCTCATCACAGGAACATGTGTGACAACCGAGATAGGCATTCATTCTATCATCGACACTTTCTTCACCTATTCCTACACAATTCAACCTGTCTTGTTGTCATATGTGAAGCTCCTTAAGTCAAGTACCTCGCTTGGTTGGAATGGCTCCCATATCACAATCCTTAAACTGCCACCCGATATGTCTGTTCCTATATCTGTAGTAGACATTTATGGGATATCTGTTTCCATTGGGTGAGTGTCACCCCCTCTATCTTCTGCCTCTTTCTATTGTCTCTCAGCCTCAACCACTTTGTTGGATGCCTCTTTAGCTGCCTTTTTTTCTTGTTTTTCTACTGCTTCCCTTGTTGTTTTCTTCTTTTGTTTGACTTCTTGCTCTGCTACAGATTTTTCCCCTGCCTAAAATTTATCCCTAGCCTTGTCCGAATAAATATTTCACTTCTTCTTTCCTGCATCATTTTTCTTTTATAAGACTCCCTCTTTATCTCTCCTCTTCTTATTGGTTGGTCCTTTCTCTACCTCTTCTGTTGAAACTGAATGTATTGAGGAGGAAGTATGAGGATATTGCTTTACTTATTCTTCCTTTGATTTCTTCTTGGATTCCTCCCTAACCTTTTCTTCATCTCTGATCCTTCCTCTTATTTGGCCATGCCTGTTGAAGATGACATCCTCGTAGGTTCAAGTGTTTTGGTGCACTTCTTCTTTTTCCCAAAGATTTGTCGTATATTCCCAAGGTAGACTGATATTGTTGAAATGTTCTCTCATAATTTTCTTGGGGTCATGTCTCTTGTATCACTCTTCCCTAAAGTGACAAGACAATAAGGTATTTACCTCTGCTTGGGCCTGCTTAGTATTTTCAAAGAATAAATTTCCAACATACAATGGTAGCAAAGACCAAATTGCTTTCTTCAATTGGTATAATATTCCTCCAACTCCATGTATGATGGTTTGGTATGCCACTTCTTGGAGTATGAGCTTGTCAGGTAGAAACTGGGGAAGCAAATGGGGTGGTATCATTGCACCATATACCCTTATATAAGTGTCGTGATCCATGAGATACCAATCCCCAATTCTCCTCATAACCGCTATGGATTTTTCCATCATGCATGGGGGAGTGGTGCAGAAAATGAACTCGTATAATGGGGTCAGAAAGTGCTCGCACATTTGTCGGTATTCCGTGTGGTAATTTTTCTTCCAAAGAACCTTACAGTATACATGAATTGTTGGATCAGATGGTTTCCAACTCCACCCCATCCTAGGGTATTTGTGAGTTGTGCACATGATGTATGGCAAGTATGAAGACATATGGAAGCTTGGAAACATTCTTGGTTGGGCTTCCTTTACTGTAGAGATAGACACTGTGATATTCTCAGAAAGAATGTCTTCAAAGTTGAACGATGCTCCCTCATCTGCGTAGTATTATATTAAAGGCATTTAAGATATGGAGAATTGTGATGAGTGAGGTTCCCCATATAATCTGCACATCATAGCTACTAAGTATTGGTAGGGTCTTCTTAGGGAACTTGTGGGATATCCACTTTTAGGTTTGTACTTGAATTTCTTGTCTTCCCTATACCATTTTGCGAACAGGTCCTTTGGCGTGTACTCAAACTCACTAAGGATCTTGTTATCTAGCCTCTAGCTTCCTTTCTCAATATGATAACAGTTGGAGAAATACTCCAGTCTGTATGATGCTATGGGGTCTTTCCTTGCGTTGTAGACGTATCTGTCGTTTACATATATTTTATTTAGGATCCATATGATGGAATTCGCACATGGGAATATTGTTGGGTGTGCTGCTAATCTGAAGATGCCTGACTTCCTAATATTTTTGAATACTTGAAGTTTGTCTCGATCTTCAGCTTCAGCGGAGAAATTAGATTTTTTGAACATATGGTATATTTCTCCCCATTTCAATGTTTCTCCATCTTTTTCCAATAGTCCTGACGTGTCATCATATGTGGCTTTGACGATTTCTGCCTCACCTTCTTCTTGCAGGCCACTACCAGAGGCCTCGGCTGCAGATGCCTTGTTGTTTTATTTCGAGGTGACATACTTGAACCTACAATGAAATATGAGTTTAGCGCATATATTAGAATATAACATACAATTTGAATGTGACTAAAGAGATTGAATTACCAAAGGAATCATTGGTGTCATCACTGGGTAGGGAGTCATCATCTGAGGATATTAAAGTAGTGGTAGGCATACTTGAGCAACTTGGTGGAAATTTGAGGAAGAACAGGTGAAAAATATGCTTAAAAGGAAAAAGTGGAGGTTTAAATACTAACTCCTCCGATGTGAATCAGAGGAGTTTTTGATAAAGCCTCCGAGGAACATGAAATATTTGTTTAAGTTAGCTCTCATCAGCACAGTTAAGAACAACTCCTCTGATGTGAATTGGAGGAGTTAACTCTAACTACTCCAATAACATATTGGAGTAGTTGTTACATACATTTTCGAAGTGTAAATGGAAATAGATATAGTTACTCAGAACTCCTTCGATCATATCATAGGAGTTAGCGGAAACTCCTTTGATATGATAGGAGGAGTTATTGTCAAGTGGTCCAAGTGAGGGAAGTATGTGTGTAAAAGTTGTTTAAAACTCCTCTGAGCGTATTAGAGGAGTTACTTGAAACATTCCCAATGGAAACCTTTGAGAATGCAAGTCTGTTTATCACTTAGGGATTCAATGAGGATTGGAACACAACTTTGTGCTCGGTGCTTGACAAAGATATCAGGGTCAGGGATTCATTGGATGCTTTCTTGTCGTTTAGGGATGGCTAGAAGGGTTGACTTGGAGATTTAAAGAAGGTCGTGTAGATGCAAAAGGCCATGAAATATTTTCCAAGAGGTTAACAAGGCTTGGTGACCACTGTTTGTAGAGTGGGCTAAGGATAAGGTAGTGGAAAATATCGGCATGGAAAAGAAGAAGCAAAGAGAAACAAAGCAGAGTATGAATAAAGGTATAAAAACCCTAACCCTAGAAAGGAGGAAGAATGCCCATACATACCTATTGACCTAACACCACGTGGAGGGTTTTGATAGGCTATGAGTCCAACCGTGATGACTTGGTGTGCTCTTGGTCTGAAAGCAACTCCTCTTGCATCATCTAAGTAGGATAATGAAAATTTATCGTGGCTTGATAAATATAGGAATCAAGGGTTTTGAGAATTTAATGTTGAGTCGGTAGGTGGTTATGGTCGGAGGACTTGAGAGGAATTTCTCCTGTGAACATTGGAGAACTTAGTGGGAAGTTCTCCGATTTTCATCAGAGAACTTTTCTCAAAATCCTCGTAATACATCGACAGAATTGGAGGAAACTCCTTCGATGGGAATCGAAGAAGTTGGAACCAACTCCTCTGATTCCATCAGAGGAGTTAGTGGTAACTTGAGTGATAAGTAAAGGTGTCTATGGTGAGGAGAGAAACTCCCCCAATGTGAATCAGAGGAGTTAAAGGTAACTCCTTCGATTCACATTGGAGGAGTTAGAACTGATTTTTTCGATTTCTCCCAACTTGTTTAAAAATGAAAAAATTCAAGTACTTCCTTTTGCACATGCTTTCTTAAGGTGAAAAATATTCCTTTAAGAGACTTGAGGTGAAGAGAGGCCATAGAAAATCTCTTTCCACATAAAAAATAAGGGCCTCCATTTTCTAAAGAAGATGCAAATACAAGTAAAGGAAAATGGAGGGTTGTAGTTCCTACCACAACAGATTCATAGGTCTTATCCCACATTATTACTAGGTCTTTGACATAAAAATATATTTTTGAAGTGGCTTTGTCAAACCATTTTTTACTAAACTTTAATTGGTTACAAATTTCTCCTTTTCCTTATTTATTTCTCCTCGAGTTTGAGGAGAGCATTAATCATGGTTTGCACAATATATGATGCATATCCTATGAACCTCTCGAAAAAATGCAATCATGGAAATAAGATGTTAGATGGAAGATAGTTTCCTTGCCATATACTAAAAAGGAATGAGAGTTCCTTAAGGTCACCTTACGAGACACTCAATCAACCCATTGAGCAATGTGTCAACCCTATGATAATTGAACACTATTTTGTTAATAACGTGAACTGATTTTTATTTCTTAATTCAGCTCCTTCATTACATTAGGGGTGATAGTTCAAAGAGTACCTTAGTATAATGCATTGGAAAGGTGGTCAACATGGTATATTTGAAAATTTGAGCATTATAAAAATGTATGGTAGAAGGTACTCCAAATCTAGTGATTATTTGTTGTTCATGGAATATGACTAGCCCTTCATTGATGTACTTGACTGTAATTGCTTCTGACCACTGAATGTAACAATCCACGTTGTTAGAACAAACTTGTGTCTATTTGATGAATGAGAATTAAGCTCTCTAATGATGTTGACACTAAGGAAAATTTTGAGGATCCATGCTTATTTTAAAGTAGAAACCTTAACGAATCTTAATAATTATATATGAAAATGCCAACTATAAAATGTTTGCGATATTTTTGAAAAAACATTTAATGCCAACTATAAAATGTTTGCGATATTTTTGAAAAAATATTTAATGCCAACTATAAAATGTTTGCGATATTTTTGAAAAAATATTTAAATTTGTAAGGATTTTATATATTTTCTAAAATATTTTGGTGTTTTTTAGAGTAAAATACTTTTATACTATAGAATTTGGGTGAATCAATTTAGAAAAAAATGGAATTCGGTGAATCTTTTTTTGGAATAAAATATGGAAAATTAGCCCATGGGAAAAAATTTAATGCAAAATATAACCGTTGCTATAAAAAAAATCATGTATTGGAATATTATTGTATTGGAGCCTATCTCATTTGGAGGTTTCCCCCTCAAAGAAGTAAGTGAATAGGAATTGATCTTTCCAGAAAAGGATAATCATATGGTGTTACCCTACCTTAAGGATTTTTTTATTAATGAAATATAAGGTTTTTCTTGAATATATAATTTGTGAACACTTTATGTGGTAAGGACCATTACAAGTGGTATTGAAGCACTTTCCAAGGCAATGGGGCAATTTTTATTTTTTTTTGGTATATATGGAGTAAACAAAACTAGCTTGATTTATTAATGTTATTGAGAAGAATTTCTAGAAACCAATTGTAGATATGGATTGTTTGGACAAAAATAAGTGATTTAAAAAAATCACCCAAATTGTAGGTTAGATGAAGAAGATATGGCACTTCGAAAATTTGTTATTTTATGAATTTTTCTATTATGACTACAACACTTGGATATATTTTTGAGTGCTTTGCTATATATTTTTTATAAATAAACAACAAATTTTTCTTCTTCTCACAAAAATATGCACTTTCAAAAAACAAATCACCCGAATTGGAGGTTGGATGAAGGTGATATTGTAGTTTGATTTTTTTTTTTTAATGAGGATAAAACTCATTCTCTCAACCTCTCGAGATGGACCCAATTGATAATTCAATTTTGTATCTTATATGATATACTTTCAATCAATAAATATTGTGCTACAACCCTTGCAAATTTCTACCCCGAAACCCTGGTGGAACCATTGAATGACAATAACATAAGCTTTTCAAAAATAGAGGAAACTATGGGATTGAATTTTATTACTAACCAAGGAAATGTGGATCTTTATGGCCATTAAAGGGGAGTATACCAACGACCTATATGGCTTGTGTGAATTAGAGGAGGCTTGTGTGTGGTGGTATATGGACAATTGTCATTGATGGGCGGAAAACTACTTCCATCTTCTCTTTGATGCATGAACCCATTTATATGAAGAGCACATGATAGAGGGAAGGCATGAAAGGTGGTGCCTACCAACTTCCAATATGATTCGTCTATATTGGTAGTGTTCCTTCCTAACCCACCCTTTTCTATCTATATGAAGGATCTTTTTTCTATGGAGGGTCCTCTCAATTTAGATCCACATCACCATGGTGAGCCTTTTGAGCACTGCACTTAGATATTATGTGTTTTCAATTGGGAGTTAGCATGAGCACTGGTACATAGGAACTTATCTTACTGGCAAGTTTCTTGGACTACTTCAACATTGAGGCCAACACTTGTACATGGGACCCTAGCTTATGGTTGTACAATCACAAACGTTGCGGAAAACAATGCTCAAAGAGGGATGGAATGGTGGGATTTTTCCTAAGGGTGTAATAGGGACCTATGGACGAATTAATGGGATATCTATGGTGGCCAATTAATGTAATGTTGGCTAGGTTCACCAAGTTGTTATCATTAAATAAGTGTAATGTGGCCTTATTAAAGATGGCCCACTAAGTAGTTAGCATATGGTTATGGCTATGGTTTGCTAGGTAGCCACAAATAAGGATGGACTCCTTCTTTTGTGATCATGTATTGGGATATTATTGTATTGGAGGCTAGCTCATTTGGAGGTTACCCCTTTGAAGAGGTGAGTGATTAAGGGTTTATCCTTCCATAAAAGGATCATTGTATGTTCTTACCATACCTTAAGGGTTTTTTATTAATGAAGTATAAGAGTTTTCCTAAATATATAATTTTTGAACATTTTATGTGCTAAGAAACATTACACTCATAGGGGGATACATAGCATCGATGTTTGTATGTGTGTGAAACACTAAATGAAAATTGAAATGAAAATTCAGTTTGATCATTTTTTTCTAAATTTAATCATACGCAAGTGCGCACCAAAAAATTTTAATATGAAATATTTTAATCTAACTTGGTGCACATGGTAGGGTTAAACATTAGTGTGGTGGTATTGTTAGTCAATTTATGTCTAAATCCTATTACATTTAATTATTAATCTGTAGTTCATAAACTTGTGAAATGTAAACATAATATGTGCATAATTAGTTCATTTGTACTATTTATCTATTTTGAACAATCATAAACAAAACTAAATTTAAGAAAATGAAAGTATTGAACACACTTGTACAAAGGAAACACTTTTGCATGAAATCAAAAACTAACTCAACCACTCTTGGTGATGATCATGTACTTGGGAATCGATCATGCTACTCAGACCCTACTGTCACCAAGTTATCTCTTTGCATATCTCGAAGTTTCCATCTTTCCATCAATCATCATTCCATTGTTGAGAAGTTAGGATAATAACTAAATGACATTGCAAAAAAATAAACACACCACAATTGCATCAATGAAAGACTAACTATGAAATTAAATTGCATGAATGAAAGACGACCATGTTCTCATGAAGTGAGCTATGTCTCCTAAGAATCCATGCTAGAAAATTAAACTATAGCATCATAACATTAAATCAAAACATGCTATCAAGAGGTTTTATTATATTTCATCATAAGTTGGATATATGATCTAAGAGTCCCGCCTTTTGGAATAGATAATGTACTCTTATTTATACATAAACTTTCTTTGAAACTAAGATAAGCAATAATAAATTCAGATTTACAAATATCTTATGTGGTTACAACAAATTTCCAATAATTAGCAAGTCAACAATATCTCCCCGATCTCTAATATATTTGATAAAAAATCTTGTCCAAAGCTCCAAGATTCTTCTCTATCCAAGATATTTGAATGATCATTCCAAATCCTCATCAAATATTCAAGGAGTGAAGAGGAAATTCTAATTTGGATAGTTACTGGAAATCTGCATTGCTACTAGATTGCTAGTTCATGTAGCCACTTAAACAATTAATTTCTCCCAAAGTACAACCTAAGTTTTTGAGATATTTTGAGGAGATGTTTATTTCGACCTGATGATACTTCACACCAAAAATCACAAACACCTAGCTCATGAATATTCAGATATGGATCAACTACTGGATATGCTTGTCTCTTGAAACAACCAACAAACTAACCCAGTTTTCAAAGATAATGCAAACATGTTCTTTTTCTAATGTTTAATCATAAATTCACATGAAATTATAAAATAAATGACATGTAAAACCCCTTGAGCGTAAAATCCCACATAAGTATTAAAATGGAATCAAACATGGTTACATGTAAGAAAGAAAGGATTAAAAATCAAGGAAAAAGGATGCAAAAGATGGTAATTTGGTGAGTCAACATCTCCCTTAATTGAACATGTTGCATGTCCTCATGCAATCCCTTATCTGATTTTTCTGAACTGTGTGAGTAGGTTTTTTTTCTCCACAAAACTAGGTAGTAAGCTACAAAGACTTGAGTTGCAACTAAGCTTCTTGTGGTTGGTTCTTGTGTAGCAACACAAGTTTTGTAAGTGTTGGTTATTATGTGGTAGAACCCACTATTCTCTTTTCTGCTACAACAAAGAATCTCATTTTATCTAAGCTCTGTGTGTAGGAAAACAACAAAAAGATCATCTCTTGAAAACTAAATCATGTGAATGCATTCGTAATGGTAATCCAATAGTTTGCATAAGAGGACATACAACTGAACAAGAATCTCATCATTCTCTAAATGTTTTATCACGCTTCTAATGACCTTAACCACGTGAAAAATATCTCAAGACATATCAATCCTTTGGAAACACCCTGCTGAAAATTCTAAATCCTTTGGGTGATAGAATGCATGAGAAAACCGCTACAGGTCTGAAAAACAACAATAATTCACAAATTCCAATCTAGGTTTTGTTGATTTTTGGTAAGTGTATTTAGTTCATCCTAATGCTCTTACTCACAAAAATTTAGAAAAACCCAATTGACTCATTGCAAGTTATGGGAAAATAATTTTCTACATTGTGTACAAGTTTTATGTGTTTAACTTTATTTGCTGCTATAGAAGATCTTAAAACAAAAATCTTTTTGTTGTCATATCAATTAGTATTCTTTCTATTCAAATTATCCTTCTGTTCTGCACAATCAACAAAACTAGATTCCCATCTAAGCTTCCCAAATGAAGCTAATATAGATAACTTACTATGAAGGAAAGAGTATATATTCTTGCAATCTACATCCTCAACCACAATGATCATGTGCCATTTGACTCTCCTCAGCTTAAGCCACACTTTCATTCTTTTGTTTCAGATACTACGGGTTGACTATACGTAATGCTATAGGCTGCAATAATCAATCCTGATGTTATTGACCACAATTTGTCTTTGATGCGATGTCGATTTTCCTCCCTTTGACTCACAAATTTGTTTATGGAAAATGCGTGGAGCATTCATAGTACAATCAACAAAAAGTTATATAATTGGTGCAAAGGAAAGAACTTTAAATTTGTCCCAACAATTCAATTCTGTAGCAGCATATGACCACGATCTGAGATCAAATTTGTGGAAAATGTGTGGGGTCTTCCTGGATTTAAAGTGCAATTGTTGTAGATTGCAAGTTTAATGAGTCAACGTATTCCAAGGATGAGCCAACACATTTATCAAACCAAAGAATTGCATTCTTCATTCAATAATTGTTGAGCTATCAACTTACCCACAATTTTCTTTACAATTATTCTTTGCACGGAAATTTAGCTCGTGATCGCCTTGTTTCCTTGTTGGAGTAGATTTCCATCTAGAAGATATTATGAATGATTTTATGTGCTTGATGTGACTTTACGTTGTCCATATTTGATCTTTATGCAGGCACCAAACTATGATTCAAGCAATTGAGCCAACACTGTGACCATCAATTGGAATTTCTGGAAGATTTGTAAAAGCAACACCCAGATCTTATGTCAACTGGCCAAAGAGCCAACACCCACAACCTACATGGGTTCCTTTCCACGTCTTTCTTTGTGACTGAACCACAATATTCTAGGATGACATCTTGTTTAGTATCAAATGCTACATGGGTTCACATAGAACCGTGACTTTATTTCTTGCTTGTATTCCCTCAAAATTCCATACATATAGTCATACTCTTAAAGAGAAAAAATATACTAGATCACAACTTGTTTCCATGGGTTTACATAGAAGGGATTAATTAGCTCATGGTTTGTTGGAAAAATAACAATTCTGAATTACCCACACTATACTCTGCTGATTTGATGACCTTGCCAAATCCCTTCCGGACATGTGCCAAAGCATGTCCTCAGCATGCAAAACATTCTCTAAGAGGCGGATTTCAATTTGAAAAGACCCTGATAAGCAAATCAATGGCAAATTACCAAATGTAAGGATGAAAATAGAGTGCTCACCTGCCTAAATGGCCTTAGAAAAATACATGCCAAAGTTTGTAGATGTTTCCTTTTTGGAAAGTGAAACATGTTGATTGAAGCTTATCATTGTTTTGAAAAAACCCAGATCTCAGAATTTGCCAGCTCTTCTTCATTTATTTGTACAAAATCTGTCAAGTTGGGTATTTTTGCCTTTTTGTTTTTATAAGCCCGTGCACAAAAATGTATGCTCCAGGATTATTTTAAGGAAAAATTGAGTTCTTCAAGTTGTACATGGTATATTTCATCATTTCTCATCTTGCCACAATTACGAATTTTCATTTTGATGAAGAAAATATATTGTTATGCAAAAATACTTGAATTCTTCCTTTTTTGTACACATTGGTAAAAATTGAAAAATTGCCTTTAAAACATGCCCATACAACCCTTCTTGTGCATTTTCTAAAAATTGTACAAACATGGTTACCTAAATGGTTATAATAGGCACAAAATCCATGTCTCGATTTTTCTTGATTTAACCTTGGTTGCATGCAAGTGGCATGCAAAAAGTGTCCTTAGGGCATATTTGAAAATTTATGTGTTGACTTTTGGTTTGACCATAAACTAGGACCTTCTGTTTAGTTTGGAATCAATTCAATAGGTACCAAACCAACTCATAGAGCCTGTGCACAAAACCCATGCAACAAATTTTGGTTTGAGGAAGTACTAGTATGCCAACCAATGAAGGGTTATTGAAACTGCGATGTGGTTATATGAATTATAAATGATTTGGATTTTACTTTGACCAGATTTTGATGAAATCAATGCTTTACCTCCTTGACATTTGATAGTTTTCAAAGCATCCCCATAATATCTAAATAATCCCTCAACCGCCAGATTTTGATTCAGAGTTGTGCCCATATACAAACTAGTGAGAGTTACAAGAACAACAACAACGATATGTGCAGAAAATCATGTTGATCACCAATGTTTCATGAGGAGGAAAAAAGGTCATATGAGAGGTATGGAGTATGGTTTTAAAAGGTTTCATGAGTGCGCCCCCATTGAAGGTTTTTCGTCCTTGGAAAAGGGCAAGTAAGGAAGGTTTTTCGTCCTTGGAAAAGGGCAAGTAAGATGGGTGTAAAAGAGAAACAAAAAGGTCATAGAAGGCTAAGGTAATTTCCAAATGAATTCTTCAAGAATTTAATGAATTATTGATTAAATATTAGAAAAGAAACATACCTGCACCTACCCGAGAATTCCATGAGTTCTACAAAAAATACATGACATCTTGAGAGGTAGGAAAGTTGAGTTGGTCCACAATGGTGAGTTGAACCGAGTTGAATGAGTAGAACCTGGATCATGTGGTACTTGGATCTCATAACTGGTAATATGATATTTGGAGAAACCACCTTCTGTAAACTAATGAAATAATATTCTTATGGAGCAACAAGTTTATAAATATATAAGGTAAATAACAACACAACTTGGATGGAATTTTGATTTCACTTTCATTGTTTGCAATTGTCTAATTGCGCCCAAAAGGGTTTTCATAATCATAAATTATTATTCCCAAGGAATACCCACCAGCATAAGCACTCCAAGGTTTGATGGCACTTGAGACACATTTTCACCATCAAATTTTTATTTGAGGAAATATATAGGATAGTGAAGTAACATAGCTTTGTAAGGGAGATGAGTTATGTTATTGTATGGGTTAGAGGTGGATGGAGAAGGAAAATATGAAAGGTTGTGAAGGTGAGTAGACTGAAGGTATGATGTGGAAGTAGTGGTAAAAGATTGTGATTTAAGACTAACCACATAAACAAAGGAAAATTCACTGTCTTCAATATGCATTTTTGAACTAGGCTGAGAAAGACATGGGCATACCGGGGTGAATAAGTAGGATGAATAGTAGATCTCTAAGAATACTTCATTGGTAGCGATGGTATGATGGATGAGACAATGGAACTTGACTTCTCTTTGATACATGTCTTTATTTAGTCTTCATATCATTTCTTTATTCACTTGATCTCATTCCATCTTAAAAAAAATTGGTATTGTTGGTGTTGTTGGTCAACACCTAAAACATTCATGTAGAAATCTCCAAGGATTTAATATTCTTTATGAATTCAACATCACATGATGTTGCACTTAACCTAAATATCTAGATGTCACACTCTCATTCATAGATATTCAAAATTTGATCTTGAAAATTACTCGTTCACATTTTGACCTTTTGGATCCCTTTGGGACTTACAAAAAAACTTGGAGATGATTCCAAATCAACATCAGATGCTCACTCAGAGGAATACATTGTGTAGTTATAGGAATGGAGGTGAATATTCATAAACTTGTAATTAATTTTAATGGCTCGAGGGATGGGTTAGAGTCGAGGATGAAATATTATTTTCCCTTTAGGTTCTTTAATTTGCATGAAGGGCTCAAACACTAAGCTTATTAAGAAATCCCAATGGATATGGGAAAAGAGATTGAAGTTGGCTTTTGGAAAATATTGAAAGTATATTTTTTAGTTGGTGTGATAAATGGCTATCCCAATGGAGGATATTGACCCTTGTTAAATTAGTATTGGAATCTATCATATACATTGACATTCTTTGGCCTTCATTCCAAAAGGGAATTTAGAGAATATTATGAAGACTTGCGTGAAATGTTATGGGGTGGAAAGAGTGACAATGGGGGTATTCCATTGGATAGATGGTAATCCATAGCAAGCCAAAGGAGGAGGGAGTTGTGGATTGAAAAACATCTATAATTTTGGTTAATGCTTGGTAGTGAAAAGTGTATGGAATATAATAACAAATAATGGTTTATGGAGAATAATAATAGAACATAAATATATATTTCAAGGGACATTCTTAGACTGGATACAAAATCAAAGGAAAAGTACACAAAATGTGTCGATTCAATGGAAGGGTTTAGTTTTGGCATTTCTATTTATTGGGAATCATTTGGCTTGGAAAGTTGGAAACGGGGAACATGTTAGAGTTGGGGTTGATTCAGTGATGTCTTGTGGTGAAGGAATATTCCTTTATCCTAAAATGACAATTTTTCTTCATGATAAGGGAATTTGCACTCTAAACCAAGTAATTGATCCCACTACAAATATATAGTAGTAGGGATGGAGCACTACCTAGTGTTTCGATTTATAGGAGGAACGAGAAGAAGTGTGGAATTGTTATATCCTTGAATTAAAGAAGGGACACATTAGATTGAGGGAAGAGATGGATATCTTGGCATGGTAAAAAAAGAAATCTTCAGGGGCGTATACAACACACTTAGGATACAAAGTTATGACTTCTTTTGAGGACCAAGAAGTGCATTGGTGGTGGTCAATGATTTCGAAATTAAAGGCTACGAAGAAGTCTTGGATATTTTTACGGTTAGCTCTAAGGAATGACCTGATTTGGGAGGTGATGCAAAATAAGAGTAGAAATGGCCCTAGTTTATGTCTTCTATATAGAAGAAAAACCACAACTATCTATCATTTGGTTGTTCTTGTGCACAATAAATTTGAAAGTGTTGGAGAAATTTCTATTTTCGGCACACTAGTTCAGGGAGTAACACTAGTTCAATGGGAGTTAACTGACTAGTTCTATTTTAGACTTTCTAATCTTAGACCATCACTATTATGCATGCATTCCTAATTATAGGATGTCATTGTTTATATGAGTGAAGATCACTCACTCATTGATAAGATCATAATATACATTGATTCTCATTCTTCATTGTGTATCTCTCTTCCTTTTCTTGATAAGATTTGTTTGTGCATTCTTTAGCTAGATCTCCTGTGCAGGTTTCTATGAAACACTGACATGGTATCAGAGCTACGCTATTTGGAGCAAGCCAAACAAGACAAAGAATAAGGAAAATCGGAGTTTCGGCGAGCTAAATCTGTGGTCGTACCTTTCAGCAGTGATTTCTCCAAAACTATTACATTTTTGAGGAAACAGTTCACATGAGAAGTAAATTGACCCATTCTACAAGTGTTTTTTCAACCATTTGGCGAGATTCCTCACCGTTTGCTCAGAAAGTAAGCCAGAAGATAGCCTCCTGAAAATGATACGAATTTGTGGTCATACCTTTCTACAATGATTGCTCCCAAAATATTATGTTTTTGAGGAAATGACTTGAGTGAGAAGTAAATCGACCCATTTTGCAAGTGGGTTTTCAATCATTTGGAGAGATTCCTTGTCGTTTTCTCAGAAAGTAAGTCGAAAGATCGTCTCCTAAAACTGATACGATTTTTCACTTAAAGTGCTCTTTCTGCCCTGATTTCTTAATTTTTTACTTGCAGATTGAGAGTAAATTTTTAGGGGTTCTTAGAAATAGTGGGAGAGATGGATATGACAACTAGTATACAGTCAAACTTGGTGGTAATCCTCACACCATACAATTATTTTGATTGGAATCCCAAGACAGAATTCCAACTCAGAAGGAAAGGACTGTATAATTTGACGATGGCGATGGAAACAGAACCTACATCAATGATTGAGAAGATGAGATGGGCGAACCGTAAGGATGAGGCCACATGACTACTTATTGAGTTAATATTCACTGATTTATGGTTTCATGTTGCCTCATGCAAGACTCCAAACGAGATATGGACCACCTTGGAAGGACTCTTTGGAAAGCAGGATGAGATGCGAGGTCATATACTTGAGGTAGAGTTGAATAACTTAGACCCTAAAAGTTTTGATAATACACAAGATTTTTTTACTAAATTTAAATATTTAATATTGAGCTTGGGTGAATGTGGTATTGATAAGTCTACACAAGAGAAACAACTTATTCTAACAATCTTGGCCAATCTAGGACCAGAATACGTTGTATATGTCTCCAATTTCCATTCTGGCAGATGTCTTTTTGGAACAAATTGGAAAATGCCTACGTTGGCTCAGTTCATTGAGTCTCTTACACAAGAGCAGACAAAACTCATACATATGAGCCTCATGAAATATCCCAAAGCACATGCACTCACCATGCATGATGGAAAAGGGTCATCTAAAGAAAACGGGAAGGAAGGATATTCCAAACCCTTTAATGATTCTTCAGGTTCCAAAGACTCTTTAGATTCCAAGAAGAAGAAGAAGGGAAAGCAGTGCACTTACTGCAATAAACCGAATCATGAAGAATCCACATGCATGAAGAAACATATTGATCTTATGGCACATGCACTTCAACATAACAACCTTGGAAACTTCATTCCAAAGGGAGTCAAGAAGCAGAAGGAAGAATATCATGCTCCTAAGAAAGGTAATCATCATGCTCTTGTTGCAATTAATTCCTCATCTGATTCATGGATTATAGATTTTGGTGCATCCCATCATCTGGTAGCGAAAGATGAAGTTTTCTCTTCTTTGAATCGATGCTCAAGACCCCTTATTCTCATGGGGGATGATACTCCAGTAGAAATAGCAGGAGAAGGGAGAGTGGAACTCTATAATGGTAGTTTTGAGAATATTTTACATGTTCCAAAGCTTTCTATGAATTTTCTCTCAGTTTATCAGATCACTCAGAAAGGTAAAAAGGTTGAATTTACATCAGATTCAGTTTTAGTAATTGACATGCATGACAATTCCATTATTGCAATTGGTGAGGTGGATCACAAGTCAAGGTTGTATAAATTCACTAAGTTTTCTGACAATGACTCCTCTATTCTACTTACACATAAGGAGAGTGCTTTTCATGCACCTCCAGTGTAACATGCATATATTCTTGTGCTTCCATCAGTTTCAGACATCAGAGATGATTCCATACACTTAGATTCTGTACGTGGAAATAAGAAGGTAGTACAATCAAATAAGAAGCCAACGTCGAAGCTTTAGTAGATGCCCAAGAAGGCACATACCACACTTCAGGCAGTAGGCAACCTTGCAGGGAATCCATTGGATTCAAGGATGACTCGATCTCAGCATGAGGAGACTTCTCATGTACTTTCATCTTCAGAACCTGTGATGCCCATGCATTGCTATATTGTTCAATCTACTGATCCACAGAACTACAATAAGGTTGTGGGAAATCCATTATGGAAAGAATCCATGCAGAAGGAGTATGACTCACTCCTACAGAACCAGACTTGGAATCTGGTTCCACTTCTACCAGAAATGAATATTTTCAGGTGCAGATGGGTCCACAGGATCAAGAGGTACCAGGCTAGATAGGTTGCCAAAGGAATTCATCAGATCCATAAAGATTTCTACATCTTCACGAAGACTTTCAGTGAGAATAAGTTTAAAACTTTGCGGGATCGTCTTGCAGTGAAGAACACAATTGCCTAGAAACTGCCATTTTCTTCTTTTGATACATTATCTTTTGAGGGGGGGGGGGGTGTTTCTTCCCACGTGGTTTTCCCTCTTTCCTCATTTTTATTCAATGTTCATTAGTTGCATTGTACATGAGTACCTAAAATGGCCTAGTAGCCGAGACTCATTTTTTACTCCATAGTGATGTTTAGGGGGGGTGTTGGAGAAATTTCTATTTTCGGCACACTATTTCAGTGGGAGTAACACTAGTTCAGTGGGAGTTAACTGACTAGTTCTATTTTAAACTTTCTAATCTTAGACCATCACTATTATGCATGCATTCCTAATTATAGGAGGTCATTGCCTATATGAGTGAAGATCACTCATTCATTGATAAGAACATAATATACGTTGATTCTCATTCTTCATTGTGTATCTCTGTTCCTTTTCTTGATAAGCTTTGTTTGTGCATGCTTTAGCTAGATCTCCTGTGCAGGTTTCTATGAAACACTGACATAAATGACTCTAACCAATTGGATAGAATTAGAAATGTATGGGAAGGATTTACTGTGGAGGAATGTTTGAAAAAAATGGTTTGAGAAAAAAAGAGTTGAAAGAGTTTAGAGCTCTTCCTTGTCTTATTTTATGGTATATGGTTGGCTTGAAATGCAAATATCTTTGAAAAAAGAAAGGTACCTACTTTTAATGTTTTCTCACAAGGGAGTGGTCTGATTTAAGATTGTAGAATACCAACTAAAGAGAAAATTGCAAGGTATGTGGGAAATTTATTCATTGATTGATCTTATGCTTTGGGTTTTTTTATGGGCCAAGTTGGAGCAGGACATGTTGGGTAAGTTTTGGGAATCGTGCAGGAGAAAACCGCGTGACAAATCGGCTAAGGATCAACGTACGTCAAGGAAAGGAAGATAGTTAGCACATTTTTAGGAGTCAGCGCGTGCATAAGCTGAAAATTAATTAGAAGTAGTTAGACCTTTTGGTCCATTTTGTAATGAGATAATCCCTAGTATGAATGTATAAATATGTAATGGGTTTTTGGGGTAGAAGAGGGCATAAAGTAAGTAAAATAGAGATAACTGTGCACTATATGCGTGAATGGCTAGGGAAATGTGGGTAGAATTGATGTATCTTATGTGAGCACAGTACACACCTTTTATAAGAGACAATGTTGAATGAATAATATAAGAAGCCAGTTGTTGTGGACATAACCCAGTTTGGGGTGAACCATGTTAAATTCTTGTGTTCCAATGTGTTTTTTGTTATGATGTGTTGGTTTAATTTGTTTATTACACACATATAATAGATTCTTGAAGGTTAATATGAATATGTATCTATTGGTTTCGTGCACAAATTAAATAGTTAAGTAAGATGAATCTAGCCTATGTTATTATGTTGTTATGATTTCGCGCACAAGGTATATTGCATGTTGAATGAATGTTAGAACCATCTCCATTCCCTTCATGAATGTGGAATCCTGGTTCTTGTAGTCCCCATAGGTACCTCGGGTGAGACTTCACCTGCTTGCAGGTGATGCCGAAAGGGTCAGTATCTTGAGGGTTTTGTTGGTGAATTAATGTTTAACCCCGGGCATGCCCACTGTGCGCCAACAAATGGTTCTGTTGTCGAGACTGGTATCTAGATTGAGGGGGATATGGAGACCTACTAAGGAGGATATTGGACAATGGTTGGATGTGAAGGAGATCGAGTTTCTTTAGATCAAAATAAGAATCCAAAGATTAACATAGAGAAATGGCTACAAAGGTACGTGTTTACAGTTTTTCATGAAATTTTCTTTGATGATTTCTAGAATATTTTAGCAGAGTGGATCTAGAGATTTTCCAAACATGCCAAAAGATATTGAAATGTGGTTCCAAGGAATTGGACCTATGAATTGATTCAACAAGTTAATGCAGTAAGAAGTAAGACATCATGCGCAGTTGATTACTGGCTGGATAATGTGTTGGGAGGTTACATTACTGAATTTTTCATAGATTGTACTTAATAATATAGTGTTGTTGAAAGGGAATTCTTTAAAGGACCACACATAAGATACTTGAAGTCACTATCTACATGGATTAATATGTTGTTTTGCGACAAGAAAGTTATGAAAATGGAATCTGATTGCTAAGCGCCTTCGCCCACATAGGGGGACTAGGGGATGACCAAGGGATGGTCTGAGCATAAAGAGGGATGAAGATAAGGAATGAGGAATAGATTGGCTAAGGATGCTGAGAGAAGAAGAGTGTGCTATGAACAAATATATTGGAGTATTGCACAGTGGTAAGAGATTTATACCGAATAAGAAGAGGACTGTGGCTGAGAGAGAGGGGCAACACAGTGAGATCAAGGAAAGAGACACTAGTGTAATACTCCAGATCGAAGGAATTATGTGCACAGAAGAGGAAAATATTCGTTAGCTCAGTCTAGTAGAGGAGGATCCCACTTGGATCAGACTCTCCATTGAACCCATGACCCCATGTGTGTCACCAAGAACTGAGGTAAGATCATAAGATTTGTGAATTATAGTTAGTGAAGGAAGTAAAGATAGTAGTAAAAGTAGTTAGAGTAGTGGAAGTAGTACGTCGAGTCAGATTCAGTTAGTGTTATCATGAAATAATACCACACAGAACATGATGGTAGGGGTAGATCCTACTTTAAGGATGTATATCTTCCATGGAGTGGAGACAAAGGATCCAGAAAAACAATTGTTTATTTGTGAAACGATATGGACTGTGAAGAACGTCCGGGATTATGATGAAAATATTGTGCAGTTGGCTATGACATTCAAAGACCACACATTATTATGGTACATGAAATATCAAACTACTATGCTTGCGGAGCAGACGAGAACATTGGTGGATGTAATCTAAGATCTATTGAAAGAGTTTCAGAAGCCTATGTTCGAGTCCCAGTGCATTACAGAGCTGAAGGAGATCAAGAAGATAGTGAATGAATCATTGTGGGATTATGACCAAAGATTCAAGATACTGAAGGACTGACTAACATTCCAAATTCCATATGAACAACATAGGCAGTGGTTTATTGCAGGATTTTTTCCGCATATACATTGCCCTTTAACACAACAGAAGATTGCGTTGTAGTCAGAAGCCTTAGAAATTGCTATGAGATTAGAAGCATCTCTTGTAGGAGAAAATGGTGCAGGGATGGCTCAAGTTCAATGACATCTAGCAACATTGACTTTCCAGTTACAAGAACTTATGAAAGGAAAATAAAATCGCGAGGAAGTGTAGTGCATCACATGTAGAACAAAGGAAAATCGTAGAAATGAATGCCCACCTTTTCAATAGTATTTGAATACAGGAGCTCTGAATCCATTAGGGATATGGTGTGATATTTGCAAGATGATGGGTCACCACCCTACTAGTTGTCCATTGATGTAGAAATATCAGAGCATTGCAAGAAACTTGTTTTGTAATTTTTGTAAATCAATGGGACATGAAGAGAAGGATTGTTTCACATTTTATCTAATGAGAGAGTGCACCACATATGCATACAGAGTCCAAGGAAAAGAATAAAAAAGAGGATCTTTGTAGTTTAATACTCCAAGAGGTTATAATCAAGGAGGACGAAGAGGGTTCATAGGTCACTGAATAGGAAGATTCGACAGAGGAAGAGGACCAATTATATGTTATAACTGTAATAATCTTGGACATTTGGCATGATATTTCCCAAATCCCTACACCACATGTACCTACTGCAGACAACTAGACCATGCAATGGAGGATTTCCCACAGTTGATCGCAAAGTGGCAGGAAAAGAGGAAACTAAATGTACATATGATAGCAACAGAGGCACATGACGAACAACCTAATGTAACAAAAGTTACATGTGAAGTAAAATGAACCGTATCTGGTGCGACATGTTAAGGGAATAAGATTCACCAGTGGGCCAGGAGAGAATAAAAACCTCTTTTGTTGTTTGATCTTGAAAAAGATAAAGAGACCTACAAGCAAGAAAGAAAATAAGTGATATGAGCATAATGGATAACATTGAATTCAACCACACCACCTTTGTATGACAAGACACTGGTGTATGATATGCCTCCAGTTTATGACCATTCAGAAAGACAAGTTGAAAAGGTAATAACTTTGAAATATTTCTTAAAAAGATGTCTAGAATTAATGAAGGATGAATTTGCTTTGAGTATGTTGCATGGAATGATTGATGATTGCACCTAAGAAAAATAGTTACATGTTGTACATTGAGTAGTTAACCAGGTGCACCAAAAGAAAAGAATGAACAAAGAGTTCCGACTCAACACACAGATAGGGGATTATGGCATGAGCAATATTGTTTTGGATCTAGATTTAGATGTGAATGTAATTCTGAATCAAACTTGGGAAATGATGGGAAAGTCATAGTTGGTATGGTCACCCATTCAGTTGAGATTAGAAAATAAACATAAGATCATTCCAATTGGGAGACTGAAAAGGGTAATTGTTAGTATTGATGGAGTGCACAACTTAGCCTATTTTGAAGTAATCAAGATAGTAGATGGTAGTACCCCTTACCCAAAAATACTTAGACTTGATTGGGCCTTTGAAAACCACATTACCATTGACCTGAAGAAGAGACATATGATATTTGAAGTGGAAGGCTTGAAGGCTATTGCATCATTGGATCCTATTGAAGGGAGAAGATATGTGGAACCAGTAAAGGGAAAAGAGCTTGATAACTTGTATAATATGACTGTGCGGATGGACGATTATGTGAATCCTACAACTAATGGTGTACTTAGTTGGAGAAGCATTAGTTCATGCACGTCATATTCAAAAGAATCTTTAGAAAACTAGCACCAAAGATTGCATGAAGTGTCTACAAGGAAATGTGCTCGGATTACCCGTGCATTGCGATGGATTGTAACTGTGGTATGTGATCCTCAAAAGTATGATGGACTAGCTGATTCAAATTCTTTGATAAGAGAATTTGAATTTCAAATATCGGATTAATAGGAAATACTAGCCTTAGGTGTTGCATTAAAAGCGACTCCAACAAGATGGTGGGTTGTGCATAAGGCCAACATTGAGGATTGGTAGCAATGTGGAAGGTTATTACAAGTTAGGTTCAGAACAATGAATGAATATACGATACATAAATACACTGGATTGAGTATCCCAACATAACATATTACAAAGTGTACCATGAAATGGATTTCAATACCTAAGCAAGGGTGGACACATTCATTTGTACATACTCTGGACACAATCCCAAATAACTGGTACATAGAATTGGAAGTGCACAGAGGAACAACAGAATGTGAAGAATTAACTTGGAATTTCAAGGTAACTTTCAGTTTTGAAAATGATGCTCCTTTGATTGACTCAGCCTTGTAGGTTATCAAGAATGAGATTTTTGCGACAAAAGGCTCAATGTATAGCACACCTAGAGTTACCGCGAAAGTTGAAGAGGTTTTTCATTGTCGTAATATTCTTGAAGAAGACTAGGAAGACGAAGATCCAAGAAACTTGCAAATACTAGAAACTAAAGGAGAACATGTAGTATAAGGAGTGAATCTTGAATCATTTGTATATGCAAATCCATTAAGAACACATAAAGAAAACAATGGTACAAAGGATAAACCCAAGTTTGCGAACATAGGAGAATACTAGAATAATGAAACAATTGAAAAAATATTTGATTTACTGCGTGAGTACCAGGATATGTTCTTGACTATGTTTTTAGAGATGAAAGGGATTTCCAAATATCTAGGAGAGATGAATATCACTTTGAAGCCAAATACTAAGCCAGTTAAGAAAACACCTATAGATTGAACCCGATGTACAAACATAAGGTGAAAGAAGAGATAGACATAATGATGGAAGCATGAATTGTTGAACATATCTCAGAGTCAAAGTGGATTAGTCCAATGGTAGTGCAAGATAAGAAGACCAAAGGAATCAAAATTTGTTTGGATCTGAAAAAATTGAATGATGCTTGTCTACATGATCCATTTCCTACATCGTTCATAGATGAAGTTTTGGAGAATGTAGGAGTCCAGGAAGTGTATTCATTCACCGATGGGATTTCAAAATATGATCAGATAAATATTGTCCAGGAAGACAAACACAAGACAACCTTTGTGATAGAATGGGGAAGCTATCAATACACAATTATTCCTTTCAGATTGAAGAATGCACCGATAATATTTTCCAGAGTCATTGTAGCAACGTTTAAAGAGTTTATTCATAAGTTCTTGGAAGTATACTTAGATGACTAGATAGTATTTAGTCCGTTGAAGAATTATATTGAGACTCTACGCTTAATGTTGGATAGGTGCAGGAAATTACAAATATCATTGAATTTGAAGAAACGTATTTTTTGTGCACCTATTGGAATCTTGTTGGGACATGTGGTGTGTGAATAGGGATTGCTAGTTGACCCTGTGAAGATAATTGTGATTGTTGATTTTCCACCACCCACTTCACTATGACAGTTGACAACCACATTGGGACATACATGATACTATAGAAAGTTTATCAAAGGATATGTGCAGATCACAATCTTGTTGGGGAAATTGTTGAAGAAGGAGAACAAGTTTCAATGTAATGAAGAATGTCAAAAGAGTTTGGATACTTTGAAGCATAATATAGTTATTGTGCCGATTTTGATATTCTCATACTAGAAGAAGGAATTCCATGTTCATGTGGATGCATCATCTGTAACATAAGGAATGGTTTTAGCACAATCTGGAGAAGGATATTTAGACCATATGATTGCATTTTCTAGTAGGAAGTTTTCATCTACTAAACATAACTATAATACTAGACAATGAGAAGGGTTGGAAATGGTGTATGCACTGCAGAAGTTTAGATGCTACTTGTTGGGATCTCACTTTAATATGTATACTGACCATTCTGCATTGATATACCTAGTTAATAATCCAGTGATGGGGGGAGAATATGCAGATGACTATTATTATTTTAGGAATATGACTTTGAGGTGATTTTGAAACCAAGAAAATTTAATTCAGGACCTGATCATTTGTCACACTTACTATCCAGAGAAGATACAGACAACTTGGACGACAGTTTACAAGAAGCACACTTATTTATAGTACATATGGTTGATGACCATTTTATAGATATAGTTTAGTTCTTGAGTACAGGAGTAGCCCCACCTGAGTTTATAGTTGCACAAAAGAAGAAATTAGTAGTGAATCAAGCAGACTACCAGCTAATAGAAAGAAACTTGTACAAGTTAGGTGCAGATGGTATTATGCGATGATGTGTATTAGAGCATGAAATACACATGATATTCTCAGAGGAACATGAAGGGGTTGCAGGAGGTGATTTTTTGGAAGAGAAAAAAATCCAAAGATTTTGTTCGTAGGATTGTGGTGGCCTACTCTGAATAAGGATGCTAAGGAATTTTATAAGACTTGTGATGTTTTCCAAATAATTGTGAATCCTTCTAGGAGAGATGAGATGCCCTTAGTACAACAAGTGACACTACAGACTTTTAATAAATGGTTCGTTGATTTTTTTGGACCGATTAATCTGCCAACAAAGAGGCCAGGAAATAAAGTGGATTCTCAAGTATTTGAGAAGTACTGCTACTCATGCATTATGTTTTTAAGGCTTAGACATTGTTCTACATGGACATGTTGATTCAGATATGGCAGGTGATAAATATAGAAAGAGGAGCAGCATAGAGTATGTTTTTACTCTAGGTGGAACAACAATAAGTTGGATTTCGAAATTACAAAAGGTTGTTTCACTTTCAACAACAGAAGTAGAGTATGTTGCTGCTACAGAGGATAGTAAAGAGATGATTTGGTTACACAAGTTTATGGAGGAATTGGGAAAAAAGAAGGAGAATAACAGGTTGCACTGTGATAGCGAGAGTGCCATTCATCTTGCAAAGAAATCAACCTTCCATTCTAATACTAAGCATATACATATCAGGTACCATTTCACATGATCTGTCTTGGAAGATGGACAATTGAAGTTGGAAAAGATACATACTAGCCAGAATCCTGCAGACATGTTAACAAAGGTAGTAACCAGGGAGAAACTGAGTTCTTTCTCAGTTTCAGTTGGCCTTCAAGCATGAAGGTGAAGATGAGAAATTTTCCAGGTCCAAGTTGGATCATAGTCCAACAAGTATAACAACAGTGAAGTTGTTTTGATCAGCCTCTAAGTGGGATATTTTTGGTTGTGGAGCTTGATTAGCTTCCTAATTCATATGCAGGTAAAATAAACTACATGATACACAATTCATGGCTGATTTTTGTTTTTTTTTGCAATTCAAATATTGTAATTTTGTAGTCAATCTGGATCGTTCATTATAAGGTCGCATATCTAATGATAGAAGTTATGTTAGGGTTTTTTTCCCTAGAAGGAAACCCTCTTTTATGAGGGAATTGTATTGCAAATGTCTATTATTGTGAATATTGTATTCTGAGAGAGGGTATTGTTAGAGAAAGAAGAGGAAGTTACAACGGGTGTGTTGTAGGTTGTATCCCTTCATTTTGCTCGATAATAATAAGGAAGGACCTGGAAATTTCTCTGGTGGACATAGCCCACACTGGGTGAACCACGTATATCTGTGTCTCTATTGTATTTTGCATCTTCTATGTTTTATTTCCACATTTATTTTATTTTATTGCTCTACGATCTTATTCTTCTAACAACTGATATGTCAAGGACAAGGGTTTGTCATACGATGACAGAGCAAGGGTTGACAGACTAACCACTTCCTTGAAAAATGCAGGATATCCTTTTGATTTGGTTGATCGAACTGGTGATAAAAGAATATGCATAGTGGGTGAAGCCACACCATGATAGGGGAGTGGGAGAATAACAACGAGATGAGAAAGGAAATAGTGATAGGGGTTGGTAGAGAATGATGCTAGCGAGGTTATCAAGACTGTGAAATATATAGGTGGGAGATGGCGGGGAAGGGGAGAAGGAATGAATAAACACTGTGAAGGGGGGGATGGCTTGAAAGGCCAGTAGGAAGTGACATTAAACTGTAGAGGATAGGTAGATTGATATTGCAGATCAACCATACTGGAGAGGGTTATTGGAGAATGTGAGGTTGCAATCCAATGTGTACTTGTGGCATGTGAAAATGGCTCATATGGGATTACTTTCCCTTTCCAGAGTCAAAGTGCAAGGCACTTTACCATCACCCACGTGATGTGTACATGAAGAACATGACCCTCTATTTCTCGGAAAATATGTAGACGTAGTCGAAAATCTCAACGATATGCACCCTATTACAATCGAGTGATACCGCTTGCAGACTGAGATCTAATCTTGGATTTTCAAAATGTAAATTATGATGAATATGATATGGGATAAAGACTATACACCCTCTGATAATATTACTGTATCGATCTATAAAGCTGACAAAATATTAGATGGTGGTTAACCCTTGAGGGCCATAATATACCTTCAACTTGCTACCATTGATGAGACCTTTGAGTGGTTGTCCTTGTAGGGTTTCCATCTTGATGGCACCTCTTAACTAATGTATACTATCCGAAACAGACCCAACCAACGCATGCGTAGCTTACCAGGATTTTGTATATATTTGTTGTCATATAACAAAACTAAAGATTCTGGATGAAGGATTTTCTGGCAGATATTACGATCATACCATGCCTTTTGTCTATATTTTTCCACGACCTAGCTAAAGCCTGCCATTATTTAGTCTTCCTTAAGTTCCATAATTTCATCCAACCTATGCTGGAGGGACTCATCATCGGTCATCTAAGTTTCGAGGGAGACTTGGAAGCTAGGGACCACAAATTCTAATGGCATGACCACTTCCTTTCCAAAGACTAGTTTGAACAATGTGCACTTAGTCATCCTTTTTCATGTGGTTTGATAAGACAATAATATTGCAAGGATACAATGATCCCAATCATCATGATGCACATTACAAACTTTGGTAAAGGCATGTTCTAAAATTTTATTGAAAGCTTCAACTGTACCATTAGCTTGAGGATGGTAAGGAGTGCTCTTATGGTGATGGATCATGAACTCCTAAGTGAATTTTGGATGGTCTCATTCGGAAAATGTGATCGCTAGTCGCTCATAAATACCCTATACATTTGAATCTGGTTATAATGTTGTAAAAAATTAAGTGTGTCATAGTTTCTATTGTACAATCCTTGATTGGCATTGCTTCATCCCATCTTGTTAGATATTCTATTACAATAATAATGTATCACACCTCGATGCAACGAGCGAGTGGAATGATAGGAACAACAAATTCTATTTCCCATTTTTTGAAGGGCTCAAGTGGAGTTACTAGGAAGAGTGGGAGCTCATCTCTGCAGTAGGGCTTTTCCACTCGTTGACATACATTGTGGCATTTGCACTAGTCTTTAGAATTTGCGAAGAGAGAGGGCCACCAGATCCTTGCATGTAGGACCTTGTGCATGGTAGCCTTACTAATGTTATGTCCTCCAACAATACCTTCGTGTGCCTCATATATGAGGGAGTTCCATTCTTGTTCCAAAGCATAGTGACGTAGGATTCCATCTACACCCAACTTATACAATTGTCCAACAATCAAATGATAATCAACACTACGAGTCACTAGTTGGCGACATTGTCCAAGATTACATGTTGTAGGGGCCTGTCCAGTGATGAGTAATTATGACATTTTGGTCAGTTGATCCAATACATCTTCCACTCGGATGATATGCACATTCAAAATTTCATTGTCGAGGCTCTGAGAAGCTTCCCCTGTATGAATCTGTGATAGGTGATCTGGGCCCACATTATGCTTGCTTGGTTTAACGACAAATTCAAAATCAAATTCTTGAAATAGAAACAACTGCCAAAATAAGTGGCCACCCAACACAGGTTTGTTAACTAAATACTTCAATGAGGAATGATCAGTGAATAATTTGAAAACAGACCCCAACAAGTACTGGAAGAACTTTTGCAAGGAATATACCATAGTCAGGCCCTTGCACTTAGTTGTAGTGTAATTATTTTTAGCCTCAGATAACTTTCGGCTGGAAAAGTAAAACAGATGATCAGTATTGTCTTCCCCTAGTTGTGCCAAAAAAATGTTAACATAATGGATGAAGCATCGACATGGACATGGAATAGCTTGGACCAATCCAGAAAAATAAAAATGGGCGTAGTTACTAGTTTTTCTTTTAGGGTATCAAATGCTTGCTAGCATGTCGATGTCCATTCATATTTAATATCCTTGCATAGAAACCTTTCCAATGGAGCCGAAATCTTAGCATAGTTCTGTATGAACCACATGTAGTATCCAATATGTCCCAAGGTTGCACGCATTTGGAAAACTAAAGTAGGGGCCACCATATCAAATATGGCGACAATATTAGCCAGATCCATGAGCAAGTCTTATTTTTACATGGTCTGGCCCAACAATATACCAAAGGGTGTATAAAATATGCATTTCTTCAAATTCAAAAAGATCTGTAGCTGGCAACATTGATCCAACATTAATTGAAGGGCTTGCATGTGTTCCTTCAACATACTAAACAAAATCCAGTCGTCCAAGTATACTTCAAGGAACTTGTGGATAAATTCCTTGAAGACCGCGACCATTTTCCGAGAAACCACTGTGGGGGAATTCTTTGAGACAAAGGGCATGACTGTGTATGCAAATGAATCCCATTCGATCATAAAGGTGGTTTTATCCTGATCTTCCTCTGTGATATGAACTTGATGATATCTAGAGAACCCATCCATGACTAAGTAGGCTTCCCTGATGCCAACATTTTTGAGCACCTCATCTATGAAGGGGGTTGGGAAAGGATCATGGATGTAGGATACATTCATACTCCTCAGATCAACTCATACACATATTTCCATGATATTTTTAGGTTGCATGACCATGGGGCTAATCTAATCAAATTACTCCACAGAGACAATGATCCCAACATCCAACATTCGATCTAGTTCTTTCTTCACCTTTTCTTTATACTTAGGATTTAGGTGGTAGGGTATTTTATTGATGGGCTTGGCATTGGGTTTGACTTGGATCTTCATAGTTCCCAAGGATCCCGCAATTCCCTTCATATCATAAAATCTTTGAGGAAACAAGTCCTCATATTCTTTAAGAAGGTCAATGACTTGAGTGACTATCTCCTTATCCCAGTAATCTCCAATAATGACCATCTTGGGTTCTTCTTCTGTACCAATATTGTTCTTCTTAGTATTTATGGGGTCATTATAGTCTAGTGTGGTTGTCTTTGTCACTTTTCTATTTAGTGCACGTTCTCCTTTCGATTCTATGATTTGGATGTCGTGGGGGTCTTTTTTATCAAGATTGTCCACATCAATCTTCCAACAATGTACCTCTTCTTTCAATTTTTCCATCAGCTGATGGTATGAGAAGACCACCACGGGGTTGGTGGCCTTTGGGTATCGATGGAAAATGAATTCCTTAACCCAGTAGAGTGCCTCGCTAAGAACTAGATATTATGTGTAAACCTTAAGGTGGATAGAAACTCAGAACTCATATGGGTCCAATCACTTTTTTTCCTCTTGAGTTCCTCCTAAATGTACCAACTTCTAGGAATAATATCCATGGTATGGACAAACAAATGGACCCATTGGGATTGAAGGATGTTTTTAGCGGTCCAACATCATTCACATAATGAAATATGTTCCTGAGGTTCCTCAGTGCCCTTATATCAATTAACAAGCTCAAAATCAATGATAGGCTCGAATCAGACTTTTATAAATTTGGATACCTATACCCAGCTATAAATATTTGGGAGGTGGGTCACCCACCACTGTGCAGGGGTACCTTAGACTATGACATCCATGGCCTGAACTATATAATCCATGGGAACGATTGTCTCCATCTATACCAGAAATGTCTCCACTAACCTGATGCTATCAAATCATGGGGCATCAAAAATTTCAGCTTGTTGGCAGCCAATACAATTTTTTCTATTGCCCTATAAGATGCCTACACCTAAGTCTTCTGAACTTCAAATCATCGTCACATATTGCAAATACACGATATTTTCATTCCTTGCAACATTTACAAATTGGTCTCCATTTAGTTTTCACGACTGTAAGCGTGAAAACTCCTCCATCGTTATTTAAATTGTCATGATCTTCTCATTGATATCTTGAAAGGCACTCACCTTTGGTTTATTATTGTGTGGCTAAATGAATTTTCAAACTATGCTTATTTCAACATCTTTGGTTGCATAACTTAAACTAGTAAGGCATTGAGCATATAGATTTATATTGTTTGGACTTGCCTAGTCATCCGATTGCATAGAGGTCATGGTTTATTTTGTTTTTACATGATGTGATCCTTATTATTATAAACTCTTGGCTTGTCAAATGTTATGAAATCGATTGTCACAATGTTTCAAAACCTTTGATCAAACATTTATGCAATGGCGCATTAGTTAAAACTATTTGGGTTTTGATTTCACATTGAATATTCATGGTTTGAAATATTACATTGGCACATTGGTATATCATCCACCGTTGATTTTTGGGTTGGCCGATTAATATGGTTTGAACTATGTTTTGATTGATTGAACGGAGGCTGTACTTTTTCATTATTTCTTTGCATGGCGGTGAATAATCCCACCACCCTCGCACATGCACATTAATGCTTCCCCTTTGATCGTTCATAGCTGTTAACCCAAGCGACTTTGCTCCTGTGTGTTGTTGTTTTCAACCCAAACCCTTACCATGCGCCCGCACCATGGCTCCAGTCGTGAGGGATGAACCAAATGGTAGCCAAGCTCCGTTGGTGTTCGACAGTGCTCACAGCGACCTTGAGGAATTTGGATGGCTCCCGTTCATACAAAAGTTTGATGGTTTTAATCTCTGCGTGGCTCGGTATGGTTTTGTTTTCTTACACCACCTTCGTTTGCTTATGGTTTTCATGGGCTATGATCTTAATATTCCTTATTACTTTCATAGAAGAATGTTTAAAATCTCTAAGAGATATAAAAGGAACCAGGCTGATAGCAGCCTTTTTCACTATGGGCTGGTTAAAATTATTGTTGTTTATCATTTGGGGTTACACGGAGATTGTTGGACCGATTTCCTTGCTCGAAATAACTTTGAAGACTCAAACCCTCCACAGGTTGACAAACCTGTGGTGAGCAAGGGTAAGACTGTGTCCCCGGTACCCTACAACATCCTATTACCTCAACCCTTACCCGACTCACCTATTGACCTACCCCACTTTGTGACTAAGGATGCCGAGACTGTTAAGCCTATGGGAAAGAAACCTAAAGCCAAACCTGCTGCGAATTCCAAAGGCAAAAGGAATGCCCATTTAATCTCTCGTATGGCAAGGAACAAGCCTAAGCCCCCTGTCAATCCTGACCCTATCGTGTTGAGCGAGGAATCTGATTCAGAGGTTGAACGTTTTTTGGCAAGTGAGTATCCCTATTCTGAAGGTCTGTGTGCCGAACCCTCATTTGATTTCGTTTCGAATCTACCACCTTGCTTGCAAAACAACCCTAACTACCCTGGCATTAAGCTGCCTTGTCCAAACCCCGGTCCTTTGTCAAAACCCTCTCCTGCTTTACCTAAGTCTACAACACCACCCTGTGATCAGTGCGGCTCATGGTTAGAAAGGTATTATCTTGATGTACCAATGCTATAGTCCAGAATTCATTCTCTGGAGGATCTAGTTGCACGGCTTACCAGTCAAAAGGCTGAATTGCAAGCCACTGACAAGAAATAGAGGACAACAGGTTCTATTTTATTTAAGAATTTGGAGTCAGCTACAGCGGTCGCGAATTCAAAATTGGCATAGCTCGAGCAACCTCATTGGTATGTCTATCACATGTTTATATAACAAACTCATAGCTCTGTTTACAGTTTGGATTTGCTCTGTCATATTATATGCATTATGTACATAGTTTTGTTTTGGTTGATCTAATTTCGTTTCCCAGTTTAGCTTTGATTGGATTGTCTTCGATTCGATTGATCGTGGTATGGATTTGATCGTTTTGATTTGGCTTAAATTGGATACTCTGTTGTTTCTATCCTTTCTAAACGCAAGTTGTTTCTAGTATTTCAATTTTAAACACAATCCATGTTTCGATTCGAATTGGTTTTATTGTGTACGATATGGCTGGAAATAATGGTCAACTGTTTCGATTTTATTTACATATGACTTTCGACCAGCTCGGATACAGTTTGGATTATGATTAATATGATTATGTTTTATATCCATCCAAATCGTGAATAGATACGATTCGTAACAGTTATACCCAGCTGATTGATTCGCATTGTTTTAGTCGACCGTGTTATCAGTCCGATTCGGATTGTAATGTAAATGCTATATAAATTTGATTTGAGGAACGAAAGTAACAATATCCAGATGCACGATTCATTTCTATAATTAAACTCAGTCGTGATTTGATTATTTTCCCAACTGATAATTAGAACTTCTCTTGATTCTATTAAGGTTGCGATCATGATATTTTTTGTTGCCTATGCAAGGGTCAATCACAAATTTGATTGGGTCGATGCTGATGAAGTCTGATCTCGTTACACATAATCGTAACGGTTTTTCCATCTATGCATTCGATTGAATGATATGAATTCTTGTTATATCGTTATAGTTGTGGGATTAGATCGTATCACATACGATATCACTCATTGTTGATTTCATTTGAATTGAAACGGTCTTGTTACTGTTGACCCGATTTTATGGTAACAGTGAAATAGAGTACTCCTACCCCTGTTTCAATTGAATCACTGTTGATTTTGTTTAATTTGAATAATAAAATCATGCGATTCATTAGTGATTCATTTTGAATGTTTATTAAAAGAAAATTGGATTGGATTATTTTAAAAAGATTTGATATTTATTTGATCCTGTATGCTATTTTAGACTAGCTACAGAATCAGATGATTCTGTAGCTAAGTCTGTAGGATCAATTTTTTATTGTTTTGTTAATAAAATATCTTTCTAATTTGATATTTTTGGTCTATTGCAGATAAATTCGAAATGGCAGTGGATTTGATGAGCAGTTAGGAGATATTTGAGATATTTTACTTGTATTTTGATTTCCTAGTTTAGTTGATTTTGGGATATCTCCCAAATTATGTAAAACAGTTTGATGTTATCCACAGGGAGGTTTTACCCTGTGGAGAAACTTATATATACTTATTATTTTTGTAATAATGTAGATCCTCATTCGTGGGAGAACAAGGATATGGAGTTTTAATAGAGATTGAAGCAGAATTTGGTGTTTTGTCACAGCTTTAGCTTCTCATTATATCAATATTTTGTTTCATGTTGTGTATATCAATTTGTATCTGGTTAATGACTA
>SNQJ01S0006994.1:187525-207579 GCA_010110895.2 Picea sitchensis | reverse complement strand
ACTACTGCTAAAAATAAGAGAAACGCGAGGATGATCTCTCGCATGGAGAGAAATAAGTCCAAACCTCCTGCCAAAACAGCGCCTGTCATGATCAGTGAGGACTCTGACTCGAGCATCGAATGCTTTCTAGCTGAAGAGGGTTTATGTGGTGAGGAAACTCCTTGTGATTTCGTTGATAACTTACCTCCGTGTCTTAGGGGTAACCCTGACTATCCGGGTATCAAGACACCTTTTGAAACCTGTGGTGAATCGTCAAAACCCCCTGTTGCTCAAAAGATTGCTTCACCTTGTGATCAATGCGGACAATGGTTAGAGAAGTATTATTCGGATGTCCCTAAATTGCAATCAAAAATTCATGATTTGGAAAAACAAGTGGCATTGCTTACTGGTCAGGATGCAAAAGGGTGTTCTATTGATAAAAATCAACGGACCACTGGATCAATCTTGTTTAAAAACGTTGAGTCTGCGACCGCAGTGGTCAATTCAAGATTGACATAACTCCANGTAATAATACCTCCTAGTCTCCTATATATACCAAGGAGACATTTTCATTTTGAATCATCTTGTACTTGAACATTTAAGTGGGGTAAAAGGAGGTTTCCCCCTCGAAGAGGCTTATTATCTGAAATTATCTCCTTGTCAAGGCGTTGATTACTTTTCCTGAGGTTTTTCTATGCTATATTGATGTTGGGTTCTTAACATTGAGTGGATCCAGCACATCCACCAACAGGTTTAGGATATCCTACACAAGCCTAATTACAAGTACAAATAGTTCCATGATCAACATCGGGTGCCACATAAGTTTCAGGTGGGCGACAAAGTTTGGTTGCACTTGCAGAAAGAATGCCTTACAAGACTCCATCAGAAGCTTCGCCTACTCCGTTATGGGCCATACACTATCACCAAGGCTATGGGGGATAATTATTTTGAGCTCAACATTCCTCCTTTCCTTGGCCTACACCTAGTGTTCAACATAGATCTCCTTTGCCCTTATTTCCCACCATTATTGGACACCTTAGAAGTAGCAGAACAACTGACACCAACAGAGCTCAATCCCAACTGCATACAACAGGCATCCAATGATCATATTGTCGACACACATATCAAGGGCATTCGACAACAAAGAATCCAGCTTTATCGAGTCGTCAAAGCAGGGCAGCTCCTTGACGCAACACGTGCTTGCAAGCACACCCTCTCACAGGATCTTCTCTTCTTCATGGCCTGAAGAACTCCTAACGGTTCTTTTATTTCCCTATCTGGAAATTTACACCCATAGAACTCTTCCTGCAATCTCCTCTTTGTACTTGGGAGATCGGAACTTGCGACTTCGTGGATCCAATGATTGAATGTAGGCCTCTCGAATCCCCGAGACCTGACAACCAGTCAACGCTAACCTTCTCCTATCGGGATTTTCTCTATCATGATTTTACCACCTGCGATGTCAAACAACTCACTTTACCGAATCCCGACTCCCGATGTGCTGAAACCCCGACACAGGTGCAAGTTGACTATTCAACGGTCCTTCACTCCATCGACATTTTGGACTTCACGATATCGTGAATTCTGATGTAATTGTTTCAGAACTTCTCGCTGTGAAATCCAGATAAGACGTGCCACATGTCCACCTATCGACTCTGTTGTGGCCCACACTGCTCTCTTAGCTATCAAGATATTGCGTATCGCAATATTGTGAGTCATGTTGCTATGTGCACGGGAATTCCACCCACGAAACCCCGATGCACGATCCCACGTGTAAATCTGATGGCCCTTGTGGCTCGGATCAACGATTCTGCCCTTCCTGAGCTTTGAACCCCTCGGGAATACCTGTAGTATCTCCCCTACACTTCTGTGAGATCTAACAGCTCAAGGAAGATCGCGAATTCTCCTCGGAGAACTTCGACCGTCCGTTACTTCCTTGGCGATTCCTACAAATAACCAAGTGTTCCTCCACAGAACTCGTCCTCCTACGTGCAAACTTTCTGTGCAACCCCTTTGACAATTACTCGAAGGTCCTATACCTCCTTAGCTTTTCCACGACCTTCATGTCCTTTGAAGACTTCAATTTCCTCCGAAGTTTCTCCAACTTCGAGCTTTCAGAGATCCCTTCCATGCACTCCTTGCGGCATCTTTTCAACACTTCCCAGTGTTGAATCTTTTCGACTCTATGCGCTCCTGCAGCAGTAGTCCTTCAGCTCTTGCTCAAGTTCACAACCCTGAACTTCACCTGGCCTGTGCACTCCTTGCACGGCTCCTGTGCCTATCCACAACTTTTGAGGAAATGAGAACAAAAGTAAAACTATCTGAGCTTCAAGGACGCCACCTTGAATTCTTGTCGATGCACTCCTTGCGGACACTTCAACTGCACTCCTTGCAAGAATTCTTACTCAGATAGAGAAACAATTGAAACTCATTCTTCCTTCCTCTCAGACTTCAATTCAAACATGAAATCATATACACAGCATATAAATAAAATGTATAACAGGAAGCAAACATTCATGAGCATATCATTCAGCATCAATACACAGAGAAAAGACACAAAACCATGCATTTGAATCAACCTCTTCCTATTAATCCAAATATCTATACATGGGTGTTCTTACCCAGCTCTCTGCATGCTCTTTCTCTCTTCAACAATGCTACTTCAATCTAATGATACAATACACAATGAGGGTGTCTATATCCCATTTCCCTCTTGCGCTCTAAAACTGTCTAATCTAGAATTAAATTCTATCTACCTGCATTAACTACTTTAAATGCCTTCTACCTACTAAGGACGAGAGAAATTCACTCAAGGTCTGTCTACATTTTACAAGTGCACTCTTTCTTAATGACTTCATTTAATATTGCGCAACAACTTCCAAGGTGATTCTTCAAAATTTGTGCTAGTGCTGTCCAGCTGTCCAATTGCTTCCGTGCTGGCTCACTTGATGTGGGAGCTACTCCTGCATCATACTCCCTCGCTTGAAAAAATTCATGGTCTCCTGTCCATGAGCTCCTGCACGGTTTGTCCATGCTTCTGTATCTCTACTTCGGTCTCCCAGCTGGCATATTCAACTGGATGGTTCTTCCATTTGACCAGATACTCAAAGTATTGCTTTCGTCTGGTCCTTTTACTTACCCTCTTGTCCAGTATGTGCTCCATCTGTGTCTTCTCTGCAACTGGCATCTGCTTTGTCCACTGGATCACTGCTTAGTTCCTACACCTATTTCCTCAGCTCTATATGGGTACAAATCAGAGATATTGAATATCGGAGAAATTCCGATCCCATCAAGTAATTCAATCTCATAAGCATTTGCCCCAAATTTTCTCAAGACCTTGCAGGGTCCGATTTTCTTCATCTTCAGCTTGTTATATGTTCCTCTCGGAAACCTTTCTTTCCTCAAATGTGCCAGAACCAAATTGCCAACCTTGAACTGAAGTTGTCTCTTCCACTGATTGGCTCTGCGCTTATATTCGTGACTTGAATCCAGCAGTTGCTCCTTCACCTTGCTGTGAAGTTCCTTCATCACCTCTACGAATTCTTCTGCACTAGCGCTACTAGTCGCAGTCTGTTCTGAATCTCTCAGTTCAGAAATTCCTCTCGGCTGCATGCCATAGACAACCTGAAATGGAATTTTCCCTGTGCACCTGTTGACTGAGTCATTATAAGCAAACTCTGCCTGCGGCAATATATTGTCCCACTGGCTATGGTGCTCTATCACCAAGCTTCTCAGTAAGTCTCCCAGACTTCTGTTCACTACCTCCGTCTGTCCATCCGTCTGAGGATGATACGTTGAACTAAACAACAGGTTAGTTCCCATATTCTTCCATAAGGTCCTCCAATAATGCCCTATGAATTTGGTATCTCGATCCGAAACTATGCTCCTTGGCAACCCATGAAGTCGAATGATCTCTTTGAAAAACAGGTTCACAATGTGAGTCGCATCACTGGTTTTCTGACATGGAATGAAGTGTGCCATTTTGGAAAATCTATCCACTACCACAAAGATTGAATCACAACCTCTTTGTGTTCTTGGCAAACCCAATACAAAATCCATGCTAATCACATCCCATGGCCTTTCTAGTATGGGAAATGGTTGATAGAATCCTACATTCTACTTCCTTCCCTTCGAATGCTGGAAAATTCTGCATCTGTCCATGAATCTCTTGACATCTGCTCGCATTCCTAGCTAAAAATATGACTCATTCAAGTTCGCAAATGTTTTTTCATGACCAAAGTGCCCTGCTAATCATTCGTTGTGTTTCTCCTTCAGCAGATTCTCCCTCATGGAGCATTTTGGAATACACAGTTGATTTCCCTTGAATAGTAATCCCTCCTGGATCATGTACTCTATCCACTGGCTTCTGTCGCTGAGAATTGGATTCTCAGCTGCTTCATACGCTTCTTTGAAATCCTGATCATCTGCGTACATGTCCCTGAGATCATCAAAACCCAACGTTTTGACTCAAAACTCTTGCAATAGCAAACACTTCCTGCTCAAAGCATCAGCAACTTTGTTAGCAGTTCCAGAAATATGCTTAATCACAAATGTGTAATTCTGCATATATTCAACCCATTTGACATGTTTCTAATTCAACTTCTCCTATTGAGTCACAAACTGCAGTGCATGATTGTCACTATACAAAACAAACTCTTTCGGGATCAAGTAATGCCTCCATTTCTTTAATGCCTGTATGATAGCATAAAATTCCTTGTCATAAGTGGAGTATTTCAATTTCACTTCATTCAGCTTCTCACTAAAGTATGATATCGGCCTGTCTTCTTGACTTAAGACTGCTCCGATTGCAAATCAGCTTGCATCGCATTTCACTTGAAATGTCTTCTGGAAATCCGGCAACACCAAAACTGGTTGTTCCATAATCTTCCTTTTCAACAGATTAAAACTCTTTTCAGCCTCTGATGTCTAGTGAAAAGACTTATGTATTTTCTTCACTGTATCCATCATCGCTGCACTAATTCCACTGAAATTCTTGATGAACTTTCGGTAGAAACTAGCCAATCCATGAAAACTTCTCACCTCAAAGATATTCTTTGGTGATGGCCAATTCTTGATTACCTCCACCTTATCTGGATCCATCCTCAACTCATCTACAGAAATAACAAACCCCAAGTAAATGAGCTATGTCTTCATGAATGAGTATTTCTTCATGTTTATCAACAGCTTCTCCTGTTGTAGTTTCTGCATCACTGTAGCCAAATGCTTCAAGTGCTCTTCCACTGATTTACTGTAAATCAGTATGTCATCCAAATACACGATGACAAATTTTCCGATGAACTCCCTCAGGACTTCGTTCATAAACCTCATGAAGGTACTCAGCGCATTTATTAAACCAGATGGCATAACAAGCCATTCATACAACCCTTGATTGGTTTTGAATGTTGTCTTCCACTCATCGCCTTCTCTCATGTGAATCTGGTGATATCCTCTTTTCAAATCAATCTTTGAAAAATACTTTGCTCCACTCAAGCAATCCATTAGATCATCCATCCTCGGCAATGGAAATCTGTACCTGATAGTTATCTTATTAATATCCCTTGAGTTAGTACACATCCTCCAGCCTCCATCTTTATTTGGACTGAGTATTGTTGGAACAACACATGGGCTCAAGATTTCCTTGACCAAACCTTTGTCCAACAACTCCTGGACTTTCCTTTTAACTTCCTCATTCTCTTGCGGCATCAATTTGTACGCATCTTTATTTGGAAAACTGGCTCCTGGTATGAGATCAATATGGTGACTCACACTTTTGATCGGTGGCAATGAACGAGGTAATTCATCCACTACTATATCAGCGAACTCTGCCAGCAGTTCTTGAATTTCATTTGGTAAATCATCCACTCTTGTGCTAGTCAGAACAATCTTCGGTTTCCTGGCCACAAAGAATTGTGGATCCTCCTTCTTCTCCACCTCTGTAAGAAGTTCATTCCCACTCATGAGAAGTATTGTGTTGCTTACTTCTAGCTTCACCTCCTTATCCTTGATTGGAAGCAACATGTGTGTCCTCCCATTCTTCTCTAGGGTGTATGTGTTCATTCTCCCATCATGAATCACATTCCTATCATATTTCCATGGTCTACCCAGCAATAGATGACAAACATATATAGGAATGACATCACATAAAATCTTATCATTATATCCACCTATCTTAAATTCAACTAAACATTGTTTAGTGACAGTTACCTGATGTCCCTTTTGTAGCCATGAAATTCTATATGGGCTTGGATGATCAACCGTCTCCAGCTCCAGCTTCTTTACCATCTCTATAGATACGAGATTATTCGTGCTACCACTGTCTACAATGACCTTGCATACCCTGTACTTGGTCTTGCAAGAAGTCTAGAAAAGTCTGGTCCTTTGGATTGAACTCTCCACCTCCTTCTCTGGTGTCAAAAGAGCTTTCTGCATCATCAGCGATCTTCCGCCTTCAGCATCTTCTGCCTCAACATCCTGCCTCTATGCCTCGACGATGTGAGTTTCTCCAATTTCTTTCTTTTTATCAGGACACTCATAAGACTTGTGCCCATTCTTTCCACATGTGAAGCATGTAATTACTCCACCTCTTCCTCTTCCTCTGCCTCTAGTACGAGGAAAAGTGTTGTTATCAGCATAATCTCCTCTCTGCTCAGTATGTTGTCCTCTCTGTTCAGCATATTGTTTCCCTCACTATGAACTTCCACCTCTCTCTATTCAAGTCTAAGGTTTCTTCCACTCCTCCTTGGGATTCTGATACTTATCCTAGGCAACTGACTTGCCTCTGAGATGAATTCTGCCTTAGCCCCTCTGACTCTACTTTCGGCTCAGCTTCTCTTTCGCTTTCAAAGCCATCTGATAAGCATCTTCCACCGTTCGGATGGTTACCATGCTCATATCATCCTGGATATCATATCTTAGGCCATTCATGTATCTGGCTACCTTCTCATCATTGCTCTCCCGATGACCTGCTCTAATGTTCAGCTTATAGAATTCCTCAGTGTATTATTTCACTGTCATCAGCTTCTGTCTCAGGTTCTGCATCCTCCTGAACAGAGTAATTTGATAATCTCTGGGGATGAATTTTGCCTTCATCTTTGCAATCATCCTGTCCTAGCTCTTAATCTTCTTCTTTCCCTTGCAGCATCTGTCAGCTTGTAGTTCAGCCCACCACAATGTTGCGTGTCCCTTTAATCTAGTGACAACATGCTTGACCTTCTTGTCCTCTTCGACATCTTCATAGTCAAAGTATGTGTCTAGAGCACTAATCCAGTCTAGAAGCTCCTCTGCATCCAGGTTTCCCTCGTAAACTGGAATGTCCATCTTTTCTCTTGCACCCATCCTGGCAATAGCTTTAATCAAACGTTCGTTTGATGCATCTTCGGCTGCAACTTCCTCTTCGCGTTCAGCCTCAACTTCACTTTCAGAATCACTGAGATCTCTTGCACTGGCTGTGCGCCTTTGTGTTGTCTCTATGTCTTCGAGTCTAGCTCGTAGATCATGCATTTGTCTCTCCATGGCTGGATCTTCCATCTGCCTGCCTCTTCTCCTTGGCATTTCCCTATCCTATGGATCGGGTGATTTTCTATCTCTCCTTGGCGGCATGGTGAATTCTTCCTTCGCAAAGAACCTTTCTGTTCTCTGATACCAACTGATGCAGCACGTGCTCGCAAGCACGCCTGCTCACAGGATCTTCTCTTCTTCACAGCCCGAAGAACTCCTAACGGTTCTTCTATTTCCATATCTGGAAATCTACACCCACATAACTCTCCCCGCGATCTCCTCTTTGTACTTGGGAGATCGGAACTCACGACTTCGTAGATCCAATGATCGAACCTAGGCCTCTCGAATCCCCGAGACCCGACAACCAGTCAATGCTGACCTTCTCCTATCAGGATTTTCTCTATCGCGATTTCACCACCCACGATGTCAAACAACTCACTTAACCGACTCCTAACTCCTGATGTGCTGAAACCCCGACACATGCGCGAGTTGACTATTCAACAGTCCTTCACTCCATCAGCATTTCAGACTTCGCGGTATCGTGAATCCTGATGTAATTGTTTTGGAACTTCTCACTGGGAAATCTCGATAAGACGTGCCACCTGTCCACCTACCGACTCCATTGTGGCCCACACTGCTCTCTTAGCTGTCGGGATATCGTGTATCGCAATATCGCGATTCCTGTTGCTATGTGCACGGGACTTCCACCCACGAAACCCCGATGCACAATCCCACGTGTAAATCCAATGGCCCTTGTGGCTTGGATCGACGGTTCTTCCCCTCCTGAGCTTTGAACCCCTCGGGAATACTTGCAGTATCTCCCCTGCACTTTCACGAGATCTAACAGCTCACGGAAGATTGTGAATTCTCCTCGGAGAACTTTGACCATCCATTCCTTCCTTGGCAATTCCTGCAAATAACCAAGTGTTCCTCCATGGAACTCGTCCTCCTGTGTGCAAACTTTCTATGCAACCCCTTTGATGATTACTTGAAGGTCCTATACCTCCTGAGATTTTCCATGACCTTCACATCCTTTGAAGACTTCAATTTCCTCCGAAGTTTCTCCAACTTCGAGCTTTCAGAGATCCCTTGCACACACTCCTTGTGGCATCTTTTCAACACTTCCCAGTGTTAAATCCTTTCGACTCTACGCACTCCTGCAACAACAGTCCTTCATCTCTTGCTCAGGTTTGCAACCCTGAACTTCACCTGGCCTACGCACTCCTTGCATGGCTCCTGTGCCTGTCCGCAACTTTTGAGGAAATGAGAACAAAAGTAAAAATATCTGAGCTTTAGAGATGCCACCCTGAATTCTTGTCGATGCACTCCTTGCGAACACTTCAATTGCACTCCTTGCAAGAATTCTTACTCAAATAGAGAAACAATTGAAACTCATTCTTCCTTCCTCTCAGACTTCAATTCAAACATGAAATCATATACACAGCATATAAAGCAAATGTGTAACAGGAAGAAAACATTCATGAGCATATCATTCAGCATCAATACACAAAGAACAGACACAAAACCATGAATTTGAATCAACCTCTTCCTATTAATCCAAATATCTATACATGGGTGTTCTTACCCAGCTCTCTGCATGCTCTTGCTCTCTTCAACAATGCTGCTTCAATCTAATGATACAATACACAATGAGGGTGTCTATATCCCATTTCCCTCTTGCACTCTAAAACTGTCTAATCTAGAATTAAATTCTATCTACCTGCATTAACTACTTTAAATGCCTTCTACCTACTAAGGATGAGAGCAATTCGCTCAAGGTCCGTCTACATTTTACAAGTGCACTCTTTCTTAATGACTTCATTTAAGATCGCGCAACAACTTCCAAGGTGATTCTTCAAAATTTGTGCTGGCATTGTCTAACTGTCCAATTGCTTCCGTGCTGGCTCGCTTGATGTGGGAGATTCTCCTGCATCACTCCTGCACCAAGGCAAGTGGCTCACTCGGGGCCAAATTCAACAGAAATTTCTTCATCTGATGGGGGACCTCAACACAATGGAGAGAATTGCCTCATAAGGAGGTAGGATTGATCCATATGGATATAAATGGTCACCCACCTTTTCCACCTAGCTCAAAATAGTTTTCTGGCAATTTTGGGAATTTACTATTTTTAGCAGTTTTCACTTCCGGAGCCGTTTTGAGGCCCGAAACGATGTTTTTTGGGAAAATAGGTTTGTAATATCCAAGTTCCTTCAATATTGTGCCTAAAATGAATCTCCTTGATGATATCTTTCAAATGAGCTATCACACGCCTAAAACGGAGATCGTATGCAAAAGTTACGACCCCGGGAAGTTGATGTACTAACTTACCCAAACGGGGCCCACATGACTTTTGGCGCTTCATCACCTAGGGTTAGGTTTTTGGATGTCTAGGGTTTTCTACATTCCTGCTTATTGTAAAAATTCCTTCAGATCCTCATTGTAATCATCTTCTTGCAAATGAGCACAGCCTTCACATCTCTTCTCAGAGATAAGCTGCCACCATTCCAACAAGCTTGTTTCCGCTGCATTTTATAGTTTTCAGCTTATTTCGTTATTGAATAGAAAACCAGTTTTATTGTATCTCTGTTATTTTGTGTTAAGCACCTGTTAATAATTTGTATTCATTTCATTCTTCTCATAAAATCTGGATCATACCCATCCTTGGTGAAAGCAACTGCATCTACCTCTTCATCATAGTATTCTTCATCAATGTTCAAATTTTTAAATTCATTCTCCATATTGAGGAATCTTTCTATTTGTTTGTCATCTTAAAAAACTTGCAAGTACTTAATATTATCTGGTAATGTTGGCATGTATTTGACCTCAACCTCATATTTTATGTTAGGGAATATTGTAACTTTGAAAACCGTTGCTGAAGTAGCCAAGGCATCAACAATCTGATTCTGCCCTCTTGGAATTGTTGAAAGATTGTACTCTGGAAATTTCCCAAGGAGATCTAACACTAGGTTCCTATATGCCCTCAATCTGGGATGCTTTGCTTGGTATATGCCTTTCATTTGATTGATAATTAGTTCAGAGTCTCCATGTACAACTATTCTTTTGGCACCCAATTATTTCAAAACCTTCAACCCCAATATTAATGCTTCATATTCAGCCATGTTATTTGTGCACTCAAAAACAAGTTTGTAAGAACACAATTTTGAATTTCCTTCGAGGAAATTGATCCATACGCCAACCCCTTCTCCTTCTTTGCAGGCAGCTCCATCGAAACTCATATTCCATATTTGATCTTCTGCGTTGTCCTCTTGCTCTAAAAACTTCTCAATCTACTGATCAGATCTATCTTTGTCAGCCATATCAATTTATGGATCTTTCTCTTCAAAACATAGGTCATTGAAGAAAATAAAAGATCCCAATTCAGTTTCCATAGAGTATATGGGATGATTACTTGGTTGTGACTTGTTGTTGACCATCTATTTGAGCAAAACCTCTCTATACAACCTTATGTCTTGACCAAATACAGGGATGGTGGCGTAGGAAATGTCCATTTGGAGAGTCCCCTTTAATTTTCTAGCCCATGACCTGGACAACAACATGCCAAACTTGGGAGGAATATTAGCAACCACTACATCCATAACCATGTTCTTTGCTGGGATTTGTGCCAAATATAGCACTAGATCTTTGATAAGACCCAGGCACTTCACCTTCCTAGAATCAAAAGAGAACAGGTCTTTGTAAGCCCTTGTGATGTCGAGGCCCAGTTGGTCCATAACCACCTTGGGCATCAGGTTATGAGATTCTCCTAAATCCAGCATGTCATTGTGCAGAGTCATATCATGGATTTTCAGACTAACATAGAAAGGGGGAACTTCTTCAGCATCACTATTTTCCTCTATGCGCGGGAAAAATAAGATGGATGGGTGATCATATTATATGTTCAGGGTATCATACATTTGTTCCATATTAAGCATCTTGATGATCTGATTTCTATATTCGTTGTTCTTGATTAATTCATTGAATGGTACATAAATTTTTATCTTGGCCATCTCACTTTCAAAATTAAAGGAGGATGAGGTTTTCTCTACCTCTTTGGTGACTGTTTCTTTCCTTGCTTATAATATTTTCTTCTGGGAGTCTTCTTTTTGCTTTCCTTTGTCCACAACATACTTTGCAATAGAATCCTTTTTGGGCTAACTTGAAGAGGGTATGTTACTCTGAGCTTCTTTGGTGGGGTTTCCTTTTAGAGGGTTTACCTTTGGGGGGTTTGAAGGAAATTTTTGATTTCAAAGATTATATTGTCTTTGGAATTGCATGATGGCATGTTGCAATCTTGCTTGGTAATCTTCCCTTTCTATGGATAACCTTTCCTCCTCATCTTGCATGAAGATCTCACTTGCATCCACGAACTGGTCATGTTCTTCTTTAGTAAAAAATACCTGTGCTTCTTTATCGTCACAGCAGTTCATGTTGTCCTCAAAATATCCATCATAATTCTCATTCACATAGTTATTTTGAAAAGGAGGCTTTATTTATTGGTCCCCCTTATTCCCTTGATTTCTCTGATCTCCCTGATTCCCCTAATTTCCTTGATTTATTTTTCTAATTTGTGGGATTGTTGGTCTTCTCTGATTTCAGTGTGGGACATCAATTTTCTCTCTGGTGTTAGGCTTGTTATCTAAGGCTATTCTTTCCATCATTTCTCCATGGTTTTCATCATCATTTCGAACCTTTCTTCTGATGTTTGTGAAGTGGAAGGTTTTTCTTTATCTTGAGCTCTGTTCATGTCCCTGTCAGAGTCAACTTTGAGCTTTCCTGAGGCCATTAGATTCACTTCAACCTCTATGGAATCAGTCATCATATCATCTAATGAATCAAATCTCCATTCTCTCAATAACAAAGAAAAATCACTTTCAAAAGAATTGGCATATCTGAGTTGAGTGGCTTTAGGGGGGCTTTGCCTCAGTATGAATCAGATTATAAACCTTTAAAAATCTGGCTGAAAACTCTTGCACCGTTTCATTAGGTGACCTCTTCATGTTGTTATACTGAGTCAACAACTGAAGGGGGTTCTTTTTGTTTCCCCATTTTGTGATAAAACTTGTTTCAAAGGCCTCAAAATTTATGATACTAGCTATTGGAAGAGCTCTGAACCACTTCCTCACTTCTCCTGCAAGGCTTTGTGCAAACAGTCTCATTTTTGCATCCTCAAAATCTACTTCCTCCAAGTCTATAAATTCATTGAACCAATCTAGATGTTTTTGAGTTGACACACTACCTTTAGCATCGTACAGTTTGATCCTTAGATTATACTCTCGAGGTTGATCATGTGGCTGAGCAGGCAGTACGAGAAGAGAAAATATAGTTGTCATGGTTGTTGTGGGGGGTCGAAGTGGTTGTTGGTTCTGAGTGTGAATCATTATAGGCTTCGCAGATGCAGCTAAAATCAAATCTTGGAATCTCTTTTCGTCAAACATGACCTCGCTCAAACAAGATTCAGATTTAGTTCTGAACAAAGTTTGCTTAAATTTTACATCAAACTCAAGGTCTTCAATGCCCATCACTCCATCCTTGGGTAAGGATAGATATCGGTCTAAACACAACATTGGGGTTACTTGTTTCTCCTTTCTTTTATGTACACAATTTTCAGGGTCAGACATAGGGATTGCAACTTCTGGGTCTGGGTTTCTTCTGGTGTGAATTCTCTTGGGAGCTAGGATTTCTAGCTCACACTGCTTGGTGCAACTGGTCTCTTGGTAATGGAATTTCCAAGGAAAAAATAATCTCAGCCAATAAGGTATTTGATCCACTATCACCCTCAGGGACCAAAACTGAAGCTCTAAGTCATTCTTCTCCCAGGAAGGTTTCTCTTTCGTTCCCCGGCAACGGTGCCAGAATGTTAGCAATCTGTAAATTGTTTATGGATGATAGAAAAATGACAGAGGTAAATGTTTCAACCTACTTTAGAGTTAGGCACTAGCCTTCTCAACTCAGAGAGGGATCTCTCGTGTCACTTGATATTTCTTTGGCAATCTGTGGCTAGATTTAGTTTGTTTTCGGGCTTTTTTATAAAGTTGTTGGTGAGGAAGGGGAGGGACACTTAGGGCTATGGAGTCAAAATTCTGAAAGTGAATGAAAACAATGATTGGCTGATAGAACTCTCTAGAGGATAAAGGATAAATGAGGCAATGAATCTAAGTTATAAATTGTATTTAAGTAGAGCGAAAGAGGAAAGAGAAAACAAACAACTGCATCAGAGCATTATTGAAATGAATTCTGAATTAGCTAGGAAGAAAATTACATAGTTTAAATTGCTTAAGCCAAGAGCATCACAAGATGAATTCCAGGCCTTTAACTCTCCAATTCAAACAGAAGAAAACGTAAATGGAATTAAAGAACACAGGAAATACATACAATGAAAGGAGACAAAACTCATACCACCACCATTAGAATATTTGCATAGAGACTTCAAAAGCTTCTGCATATGTATTCAATTCAACTCCAGAAAATTACAATTGAGTTCAGAATAACTAAAAATGTGCCCTTGCACTTCTACCAACATTAATTCATTTGAAATTTACAACATTTATACAATTCGATTACAACGGCTGAACTGAAACGTTTCAGCTTCTAAAACCGACTACAATAATTTCAATTGATAGTCTCGGCATGTGAACCGATTTACAATGATTAAACAAAAATGTTTCATAAACTAAGGACTATTTTTTCTGAATGTTTGGATTTTGTTTTCGCCATTTGTATTTCTTTGATCTTTTGTTGAGCTCACCAATCTGGTGACACTTGGAGGCTATTTTTTGGTTCCTAGAAAATTGCATTTTGTCTTACCTAGCCGCACGATCTCTTTCCAATGTAAGTCAGAAGGGATATCGTAAACCATAATTTCCTTTATCAGGATCTCTAGGTCGATACAAGTGGCATAATCCATAGTTGGCAACCCAATTTTTATAGTCTTGAAGTGATTTAAGATCTCAAAATTTGTGGTTAAATATTCCACCAGATTTGGTCCTTTCAAGTTTTCTCCCAGGCCTTCAAAACTAGAATGATCGATTCTGCATTGGGCGAGGAGAGAATTGTATTCCTTGATCATATAATTTCCCTTTTCCATCCCAAAATGGTGGGAGGCCTTTGATGAACAATTTCTCAAACACATCCTTGAATTCTTGTATACTCATCTCCATTTGCATGGCTTTAGTTTGAACTGATTTGAGAAAGTTGTGCTTAGTAATGATCCTCCTAGCCCAAATGATCAGTGAAATCCTGTCTTTGACCCTAGTGGTCTAAAGTTCAGTAGTGGGAATGGAGTTCAATAGATTTATAGAATTATGAGCCCACTCTAAGGGTTTTTTCACCAGTGTCTCATTTACAACAGTGCACCTGCTTTGGGCAGTGATAACCATGTTATCTTTGTCATTTATGAAATTTAGGTACACCTTGAACTTAGCAGCTTCAGTAGCAATATAGTCCCAGATTACGTGTTTAGCTCCCTGCAAAAGTTCTTTACCTTTCAACCTCATCTTCAACTTGTCTACTCTTTCCTACAAATATTGATTTTCCTTTTGGAGCTGGGCCATCCTCTCATCCTTTATTTTCATTTCTTGTTGCAGATTTTCTATAACTCCCTTAAGGCTCTTGATTTCTCCTGCCTTCAAGCTAACTTTTGACATAGCCTGGACAATTTCTTCAGTGTTTGAACCAACTTCTGTGGTACCAGGTACAGCTACAGCCATGTTTGATACCTCTACCTATCCTCGTGACCAATCCTCCTTTTCCTTCTCCAGTTTCAATGCTTTGGCCATGTAATTCAATGCTTCCTGTTGAAATGTCTCTTTTTCTTGTTCTAGAGCAGCCAGCTCTGTTGTTTATGGATGCTCTATGGGAGATATCTTTAGCCTCTTCTTCATGCTTTGAATCATCTTGTATTTCTCTTCTAAGGAAGCCTTTACCCCTTGAGGGCCTTCAGATTCCAATCTCTTTACTTGGGTCTACCATGTTCTGCTGGATGTTTTTTCCTACCTCAATTGTCCCTCCAACTTAAGTGCATGAGTTGTCAACCTTGAAACCCTCAATCTCAAACTCAGGTAGTCCGAATACAACATGTCATTGGTGTTTCTGTGGAAGTTCACCTTGTCTAGGGCGCTGATATTTTCGTAATGCAATTTAATTTCAAAACATTTATCCTCATATTCCACGGCTATGTTGAGTGTCTTCTTTTCTACATCCCTTACTGAAAACAGGGAGGAATTATGCTGAGAAATCCTTTCTACCTCGAGTATCAAATCTCTTATTTCACTCATGGACAAGCTTCCTTTCACAACATATTGATTTTCTAAATATTCTTTGGATTGATAGACTGCTCTAGGTGCTTTATCGAAAACATGTTTCTTGTTGCTAAAAGCTCTTGAACTGCTTTCACTTTGGGGCATGCTTCTTTTACCAGTTTCCTCCTTGTTGGTGCCACCTTCCACCACATCCATACTAACTTGCCCTTTAGGCTCTTCTTCCTCCAAATTCACTATCTGTGGAGATTGTGTGATCTTTATCCTTTTAGGGACACTTTGTTGCTCACTAGTACCCAGGGCTTCTAAACTACTTCTTTTGGTGTAGACACTTTCTTTGGGAACCTTAAATACTAGCTTCTGAGGGTTGGCCCCACTTGTTGTGTCTGAGTAGGATGCAAAAAGGCTTCCATATCAGCACAGGTTTCCAAATTTTCCAGTGTGTCAAAACCTTCAACATGCTCATGTTCATAAGGGCCCTGTTTTCTTATCAATCTTCTTTTAGATATGACCTTTTGTGGATCATATCTTCTCCCTTGTAGCTGCACAAATACAAACTCCTTGAGTTTGTCCTAGATCTATGATAAGCATGCTCTAGTCTTCACAACAAAGGGTCCTATGATGAAAGGGAATTTAAGGTTGGATACCTTTTTCATTTTCAGTAAGTGTTATGTTTCTGAGATGACTCTTTGCCTGATGAATTCTAAGGAAAAATCTTGGGTGTCAGGAAAACAGGTAGAATATAAGGAGCCTCTTGACAACCATATACCCAAATTATAGTAGAGTGCATGAAAGACACCCAATCTCCCTATTTGTTCTCTGGATTTGGCTACAAATAACTTTTCATGTCTTCTAAGACTCTTGGCAGGCTGGTGTTGAAGCTTAAGTTGTAAACTATGGACATGATCTTATTTATAAAAATGAGCATTGTGATCCTTTTGCATTCAATTGAGATGAGTGGAGCTTCAGGGAACTCTGTCTTGTTTGTCTCTAGGAAAATTTTCAGCAAGTGTTTGTAATACCTGAAGTTCCTTAGTGATTGGAAGTTCACTAGCTGCTTGTGTACATTATCAGCTATGAACTCTTCAAAACTGATACAGACTGATGGAATGGACTCTGACTGAAAAAAGGTTAATAGAAAACCTAACATGACCTCAACTACAAATTTTTCATTATCTAAACCTAAAATCTGACTGAGTATGGAACAGACCCACTAGACCTCAATAACCATGATGCTTACATTCATAGGCAATGACAGACTCTCAGAATAATGTTCATGTTTAACAATTGTGTGCAAAAATAGGGTTTTGACCTTGGGGGGACATTCTCGGTAGACTGTAATTATCTTTTATTCCTCGAAGGGTTCAGACACTGCAGGGGGAGACTCTAGTATGCCAAGGGCATGTCGAATTGATGGGCTATCTACTCTGCACAGGACCTCTGACCCTAACTTATTTAAAATGACCTTCTCTTTCTGTGAATATTGTTCTGCACACCACCTTATGAATTCCAGGAAGGGGAATGCTACTTCGACATTGTAAGGGACTATGGAGGCTTGGAACATTTCGAGGAAAGGTATTTGTCTCCCTACATTATCTGACAAATTGGCTTTGGATATGGAGATAGGTGAGACTATTATTTCAATGTCAAACACATCAGAGTCTCTATCAATTAGGGCTTCTTCGCTTGGTAGGGGGCCTTGCTCTGTTACGCACAAAATGACAAGATTCATGGTGATGATGAAAAATACATGTGAATGAGCGGAAAATATGTAAATCTAATGCATTGTTGAGCTTAGTTCGACTGGAGCGGTCGCACCACTTTTAATGTTCCAACGATTTGAAAAAATCATAAAATAATGATCAGGGGCCCTCCTTTTATATGTGCTTTCTGACATCAGGGGCGAGGCAAAGCGGTTTAAGATAGACCACTTTTTTCCTTGATATGCATATGGTGTCTCCACGTGGTCTTGAGGTGAAACCACAGTATTTTCATCGGCCCGCTTTCAAATAATTAAACCCCGTGCTAGTTCTCTGCCCGATATGGTTGTTGACTGTTGATTTGTGGTTCTGGAGATATGTGGTCCACCGTGTCCCATCAACTCCGCACCCTTGCTAGAATTAGATTTACTCTGGTAGATGTGGATTTTTCCTCCATTTTTTCACGTCTCTACACCGGTTTGGCCCTTCGCTAAATCCTGAGACTTGGATTCCATCAAAAAATTGTTATGGCGGTAACAGATAGAAGACAAGAGATAGACAAAATTGAAAGGAAAATCCAGGTATCCAATTCTGATAAATATGGTCTTCCTTTCAATATATGAATGAAAATGATTTCAAATATATGGACATAGGTCTTATCTCACTCACAGCAAGATAGAGGAAAAGCTATGAACAAATATAACTTGTAAATAAGGCAAAACCCTTAAGATGCAAGTCTTGTTCTACTCATAGCAGAACAGAGGAAAAACGGCACTTGAAAGAATGCTCTTAATTAGTCATAGCAGAAGTCTCACTAAATTGTAACTATTACAAGTTGAATAAAAGAATGAGGAGAAGAAAGAGAAGTAATGAAAACTTCAGAAACAGGTCACAGGAAAAAGAAATAATTTTACATAACGAGATATAAAATCCCTTTGCTTTTGTCAAATGTATTGCTGAAAAGACTACATTACAATCCCAGCCTCAAAGGCTCTTAGGCTGCCCCCCTTGATACATTCAGAACTCCTAATATTTATACTAGATGAGTTCCTTCGATTTGATATCGATTACAATGACCTTTGAAAGAAATGTTTCGGTTTGAAATCGATTACAATGATATTTGAAAGAAACGTTTCAGTTTCAAACTGATTACAATGATCTTTGAAAGAAACATTTCTGTTATGAATGTATATCATAGGAATATTTAAAATTTAGTTGGATTTAATTTGATGTCATTTGTTGATGATCTGTATTTGACTTCCGCTGCATGGTTGGTATTTGTTTTTTATTGTGTTTCGAGTCATCTGCCACTTGCAATGAGTTTACTGGCGTAAATAATTGTGGTTGAAGCTGTGGCGATGGCGATTGGACAACTAACTCGATGCAAGCGCGTTATGGGAAGGTGGTGCATTTTTCGGGGGGTGACCTGTAGTAAGAATGGGAGATAGGTGGCGAGGGGTGAGAGGCTATGAAAGTGTGACGCATTCTCTATTTTGCGGGGGCGCGAAGAAATGGTTTTGAGGTAACCCACTTTTCACCTCACAATGCATTTGGTGATGACACGTAACCCCGAGAGAAAACCGTGGTTTAAATTGCGGGACCGCCTCTCGAAATTAAACCCCGTGCAACTCTGCACCCCACAATCACTCTCAGTCATTGATCTAGGTGAGATAAAGGTAAGCCGTGAGATCTCGCAAAGTGAAATAAGCACCCAAAGTTAAGCCCAAGTCATAGCTCTTAGTCATATGTAGAGAATATAGAGTGAATTTCGTGCAATTCATGTCCATCAATCTAAGCGAGACAAATGTGTCAGATGATCCCCGTATTCAATTACTTCATAATCTGGAAGGTTTGCAAGGTTAAGCCTCTCGGAACACCCGAAGCCTAGAGTTCCAAAATGAATCTTAGCCGTCTAAATCAAAAGGACACGTAACAGGAGATCCTGTACTTAGGGGATAACCACTTCGGAAGAAAGATGGATGTGTGAAGCGAGAAATCCTGAAGTCCCAAAGCCTAGAGTTCCGAAGTAAATCATCACTGTTGAAATCAAGAGGACATACGGTAGGAGATCCTCCACTTCGGGGATAATCACTTCGGAAGAAAGATAGTTGTGTGAAGCGAGAATTCCCGAAGTCCCGAAGCCCGAAGTTCATCTGGACCATTGATCAAAGTGGACGCGTGTTGATAGATCTGACACTCCTGAAGGTTTGTGGTGTTATGCATTTCAGAACACCCGAAGCCCAGAGTTTTGAAGTAAATCTTCACCGTTGAAATAAAGAGGACACGCGGTAGGAGATCCTCCACTTTGGGGATTTAGCGCTCTAGAGAGTTTGTGCTCTCTTTTCTGTCTATTTAGTCCCTTCCCTCAGTTTATCAACCTTCCAAACTAATTTATCGGTCCACTAGATTGTGAGGTCAATATTCCCTACAAATTTTCATGGCACAAAAATTAGCCTGCCCGTAACAAGAGAAACCTGTAAAATCTTTGCTGAATAAAAATTGTTAATCGCAATTCAAATCATTAACTTTATCCAATCATACATATCATTAATACTTCGGCGTTTGTGAGTGTTGGACACAATTAGGGTATAAATCTCTCGAAGGTCAAATTCATGAGGAAGTT
>SNQJ01S0006994.1:171319-187441 GCA_010110895.2 Picea sitchensis | reverse complement strand
AGTTCGAAGATCATTAAGACCATTTGATAAAATTAGAGTAGTTAATCGACGGTGGATATCGTAAGCGCCTTTTCAACAAATGATGGATTTATCTTTAAATTTAAAAGGAGAATCTCTAAGTTTTTTTTTCCTTTTTTTTTGGGTGAAATTTTTATTTCTAAAAGGCAAAATCTAAAGCTCAAAATCTCAAAATTAAACGTCTTCCAACAAACCCTATGTCTAAAACTCCCCTGAGTTAAGAAGGACGGGACACACGTAAGTGTGGACCAAAGATGTGATTCCCAACAAATGGTTTCATTGTCGGGACTTGAAGTCTTGTTGAGATCAATTAAGGAAAAGAAAAATGAGTTGGCATCCCTATAAGGAAAAGATTCAAGACTGGATAGAAGTAAAATAAGACGTGTTTTCCCTACAAGAGATGCAAGGATTTAGGGTGAACGTGAAGGAATGGAAGGGAATATATCTTTACCCAGACATGCATGAGTTATTTTTCATGGAATTTCCATGTCTATTGCATGATGGTTAAAGAGACAAGTTGTTGTCAATTCGACTACATTACCATTGGATCCAATAGTTTGGGATCAAGCCAAGCTTGATAGGTTGATGGTTCTAGATAAAAAGTAGACTATGGCTATTGATTTTTGGTTTTCTCGATTGAAGGAAGGCTACATTATTGAATTTTCTATAGAATATAGTGATTCTTTCAGCGAGGATGAAAGAAAGTTCAAAGAAGGTCCAAGGAAGTAGATGCTAGAAGAGATTCCACTTTGGATAAATATGTTTTTCATGGAAAGAAGAATGATGTGCATGGAGCCCAATAGAATGGTCAAGTAAACCCCTTAGCATGTGTGCGTGGGGCGGGGGGTTTCTTCAAAGTCGGGGGAAACTCAGAAAAGAGAGAATGGGTCTGATGAGGAAGATCCATAAATTATCAAAGATGAGGTGAGGTATGGAATGGACCCACAAGAGCAGAGGAGAAAAATATCCAAGACGTACGCAAGAAGGGTTGAGATAAAAAGAAGAGTAAAAGATAAAGGTGGAAGAAGATTAGCCAATGGCATGCAACGAGGGGTCGAGTCCGGGATGAAGAGAAAGGAAAGTGCACCAATTTGGTAGTGTGAGAGTGGATGTGGTGCTATATTGGAGTGAAGATGAAGATAGGTCCGTGAATGTTGATGATTGCAGCTATGTTAGACATTCTCGAGCTTACAAACCAGTGATATGCAGATCATTGCAGCTATGTGATACTTTCTTCAGCTTACAAACCTGAGATAAAGACCCTAAGAAAGGTACGTGGTTCCTATCTAAGACAAATCTGGAATGTAGAGATGACCTCCTCCATTTAGAGAGTTGAGAATAACTCCAGATGATTATCCAGTGGGAAAGGTGATCTGTTGAGTTAGACGTGCATGTGGCTGAGCACAAGGTGAACGTGTGAAATCCCAAAGTGTTGGGTGCATCATCATGAGAATAGAAATGAAGATGATGTATTAGCCTCCTCTGAGAAACAAAGTTGATGAGAAACTTCAGATGACTCTCCTGTGTGAGGCAGTGGGAAAGAAGATCTATTGAGTGGATGTACCTATGGATGAGCACAGGTGAACCTGTGAAGAAGTGGTTCTTATGTGTAATGCAGAGAGCCAAATAAATGGACATATCTATGGATGTGCCCCTAGTGGATGAGCACTAGTGGGTGTAAAAGATCCATTTCTATATTTTTCAAGAGTCAGACCTGCCTATAACCCTAATTATAATGTAAAGGGTACAGGTCGGCCCCACCTTAATGTGATTAGTAATTAATGTAAAAGATAATTAATCTCGTTAATATTAATTATATTATAAGCTAGTGAGGTCGGCCCTGTTGTTCCAATAGACACTTTTGTTGACAGGTTCAGGTTAGTATAAGTAAAGGTAAATTCCCCATTGAGGAAACATATATTTCATGTGAATTTGGGCATTTCAGCAAGTACACTTCCTTGGGAAAAGTGTGCACCTCTCTTGGGTGCTAGTATTCTAGGGTTTGATCACCCTCTTGTGTGCTAGGTTTTATCTTGGTGGTGAAGGTATTTCTCTTGAACAATATAGCAAAGGATTTGGTTGTGTTTTATTCTCTTGTTGAGAAGGATTTCCCAGGAGACCTCTTCTGTTCTTGTGCATCGTGCTTCTTCTTGTGATCTTGGTTGCTGCAACATTTATGGTTATGGTTAAATGATAAAAATGGAATGATATTAATGATTAACCTTATCTATTGAAAAATCAACATGGTATTAGAGCATAGGTATTGAAAGAACACATTGCACAAGCATCCACCAAGTCTCCTCTCACCTTTTGCAGAACCGTACGACCCTTCTAGGGTTTCCAGAAAAATTTGTACCACCCTCCTTTATGAGGTGTTTCAGCCACTAATAATTAAACGTTGGGGATAATTTTGGCATGGGAGAGTACAGCCTCCTCCAGTGCACCTCTAGATACTCATAGAGTGAAATTCTGAGCATTTTGAAATTTTGGCCCTGGGGTTTCTAGGGTTTCGTTAATTTCTGTAGAAATTTCAGAATTAGGGTTTCTGCAACTCATTGAAGGAGCTCTTCAACTCACCAGTTTTCTCCTATATTTCAAAGGCTTATTGTTGGAAGTCATAAGTCCAATAAAACCTAAAAGTTCTATCCTAGCCTAACCATTAGGTTTTCTAGCCCAGTTGACAAAGGGTTGTGAATGATCTAAAATTATGATGAACAAAACTATGTTGGAAGATAAGCTTGATGAATCAAACAACTTCAAGTTCATGGAAGACAATACTTCTAAGGAAGACTTATTATGGGTGATACAAAAGGTGTCACTACGACCACCTCCTTCATGAATATGTCAGAGGGCAGAGATCGACCATGTGCCATTAGAGAAATCATATCATCACCCTCAGGTATACACTTGTATATTTATTATTTGTATCATTGTCATGAGGGTAATTGTAGGATGAAGGAACCTTTTGTTGAAGTCTTGGATCCAGAGGGATCTCAGTGCATTCAGAGGAACAACACATTGGAAGTGAAGACTCCAGGTTTTATTGTTGTAATTTCCATTCCTCTAAACTATATTTCTAAAGTTTTCTACCTTACAAGTAGGTGTTGTAGCTGTGAAACCAATCCTTAAATTATTATGATTCTAGAGATTTACCCATTATTCTCCTTTAGGATATATTCTTGTTTTTGGTTCCTCTTGTTTTCTTGTTCCAGACATGTTAAGAACAAAGGAAGATGGTCATCCTTCAGAGGGAGTCACTTGACTCAGAGGGAGTCAAAACTATTTGAGAAAGAGGAAGAATAGAACCATCATTGAGACAACCAATGCAATAATTCATTATCAGAATCCTTCTATGATTCCATGGGCAGAAGCATGCATGACATAGTGTATGTTCAGAACAAGAGTCTTCATCAGACTTTGAAAAACATAACTCCCAAAGAAACCTTCACCGGAGTGAAGCTTGAGATTGAACACTTCAGGATATTTGGGTGCCCAGTGTATTTTCATGTACCCAAAGAGAAGAATTCCAAGCTAGATCCTTCGGGAATAAAGGATACATTTATGGGATAAAATGGTGAATTTTCGAAGACATTCCATATCTACAATCCCTGGTCAAATAAAGATTGAGACAAGCAGAGATGTTGTCCTTGAAGAAGAGATATCCTTTCAAAGATCCAAAGAATCTCATATGGATATTGACAGTGAGACAATACCTTCTCCCCCTTCAGCATTTTAGAGGGAGACAGACATTATTCCAGCTGATCCAGTTGCTCCAGATGATATGTTTAGAGATATTGTAGTAGGGAATAAAATACCTACCTAGACTCACTCTGCAAGAGACAGAGAAACATACAAGCCTCTCAAGGCACATCCCAAGAAAGAAAAATATATTTTTGAGCTATCCTTCATTCATGAGCCACATCATTGATGATGACCCTCCTTGTCTTAGAGAGGCAACATGATAAAAGGTATGGCAAGATGCCATAACAAAAGAATATCATTATATCTTAAAGAATGATGCATAATGGAAGTCTGTGGTATCTTCCAATTGAATCTATAAGATCAAACATGTAGCTGATAGAAGTGTCCAAAAATACAAAATGAGATCTATAGCCAGAAGTTTCTCACAAACTGAGGGAATTGTCTATGATGAGACACTTGATTTAGTAAAACTGACATACTTCCATTCGTACTACTATCCATGATTTGGAAACTATATCAGATATATAAATTCTTGATGAGTTTGGGCTTCAGCAAGAGTGTTGTTGATCCAAACCTATATCATTACACTGTTGATGATGAGAGCCTGATTTTGATGACTTATTCAGAAAACCTTGTTGTTGTATACAAGTAATCCTTGACTTATGAATTAGAGATGAAGAATATGAGAATGATGGACTACTTCTTGAGACAAGAAGTATTACAGAGGACCAATGAGATTTTCCCGAGTTAAGGAAAATATATAGTGAAAATATTAAAGAAGTTCAGGTATGAAAAAATGCAAAATCCACTGTGATGGATTGATGATGATTCAGATGAGACTGATCCATAGTTGATTGGATCACTGATGTATATGGTTAACACTAGACTTGATTCATGCCATCCAATGAATGTTCTTAGTCATTTCATGAGTCAACCAAGAGAGACTCACTAGACAACATCAAAACATGTATTAAGATATATCCGAGGCACAATTGGATATGGCATGAGACATGCCTTCAGTGTGAACTTGAGTTTGCAGGATATGTCAATTCAGATTGAGTATAAAGTACATTAAACTAGAAGAGCACATCCGGTTCATGTTCTACCATGAAATTTGCCATGGTTTCCTGATGCAGCAGAAAACAAAACTCTGTGGCCTTGAGTGTACCAGAGACGGAGTATATAGTAGTGAGTGTGTGAAGAAATGTGGCTTCACAAGATTATGATAGATTTACTTGACCATGAGATGGATCCTATGATGATAACCAAGAGTTGTGTATAAATATCCTTGAGAACCCAATGTTTTATGATGAATTGAAACACGACAAGATGAAATATCCTTATATCAGAGATATGATGCAGAGGAAAAATTGTACACATGCAGTACCTTCCTACACATGATCATATTGCAGACATCTTCACCAAACTAACTTTATGAAGAATGGTTCCCTATTTGAGAGGGAGTATTGATGACTCCAGCCAAGAAAAATTCAAAATACATCTGTGTGGGACTTGGCATGATAAAGAATGCCTCCCTGGCTGAGAGGGAGTGTTGATGATTGCAGCTATGTGAGACATTATCCAGCTTACAAACCTGTGAGTTGTGGATCATTGTAGCTATGTGAGAATTTATCCATTTTAGAAACCTAAGAGAAAGCCCCTAAGAAGAGTACATGGTTATTATCTGAGACAGAGATGGAACGTAGATATGACCTCCTCCATTCAGAGAGTTGATAATAACTCCAGATGATTATCCAGTGGGAAAGGTGATCTACTAAGTTAGACGTCCCTGTGGTGTAGCACAAGGTGAACGTGTGAAATCCCAAAGTGTTGGGTGCATAGTCATGAGAATAGAAATGAAGATGATGTATTATCCTCCTCTGAGCAACAGAGTTGATGAGAAACTCCATATGACTCTCTTGTGTGAGGCAGTGGGAAAGAATATATGTTGAGTGGACGTGCATGTAGACGAGCACGGGTGAACGTGTGAAGAAGTGGTTCTTCTGTGTAATTCAGTGAGCCAAAGATATGGAAATCCCTATGGATGTACCCCTAGTGGATGAGCACTAGTGGGTGTACAAGATCCATTTCTATATTGTTCAAGAGTCAGACATGCATGTAACCCTAATTGTAATGTAAAGGGTACAGGTCGACCCCACCTTAATGTGACTGGTAATTAATGTAAAAGATAATTAATCTCGTTAATATTTATTATATTATAAGCTAGTGAGGTCGGCCCTGTTATTCCAATAGACACTTCTGTTGAAAGGTTCAGGTTAGTATAAGTAAAGGTAAATTCTCCATTGAGGAAACATATCTTTCATGTGAGTTTGGAAATTTCAGCAAGTACACTTCCTTGGTAAAATTGCGCACCTCTCTTGGGCGCTAGTCTTATAGGGTTTGAGCACCCTCTTGTGTGCTAGGTTTTATCTTGGTGGTGAAGGTATTTCTCTTGAAGAATATAGAAAAGGATTTCACTAGGTTTTCTTCCCTTGTTGAGAAGGGTTTCCTAGGATACTTCTTGTGTTCTTGTGCATGGTGCTTCTTCTTGTGATATTGGTTGCTGCAACATTTATGGTTATGCTTAAATGCTAAAATTGGAATGATATTCATGCTTAACCTTATATATTGAAAAATCAACAGTGAAGAGGCATGGCATATAAGAGATTATGTCTAGTAAGGATACCAGTAGTGAGACTAGTTCGAACCTATGTGACAAAGTCTACCCCCTTTGGCTATTGTGAAGTGTCGCAACCTTGGAAGAACATGAAGTGAAGAGAAGCAATGTGTTGATAAGGAGAGAGGATGACATGCAAAGTGGCAGCGTAATGAGTAGAGGGAATGATTTTAAGCAAGGTGGAAATGCATAGATCGGACCAGGAGATGAAGTGCAGATGTGTGGTGTGTGGATCGTCCCAGAGGAAGTAGTCTACATTTGTGGTGCGTTTTCCAATTAGGAAGGAAGGCCACATAATGTTGGTGTGCCAGAAGAAAAGGAAGATGAAGGGTCCCCTAGTGGTGGGGGATACAAGTTGATATTATTGGATGGTATTGATACCTATATGTGTCACCTCGTGAGAAATTTCAGAAGAAGTTGTACTTACTCGCCTTTTGTTCCACCCCCTTTGCACATTTTTAATCAAGAAGGAAACACAACAGATAGTGAAGATATTGGAGTTGAAGAGAGATAAGAAGAAGACAAAAGTGATGAAACAAGTGAGGAAGAAGGTGAATTCAACAATACTTTACCCCAAGTGATAGTGGTGTGGAAAGATCCAACCAATAGCAATTAGAGAAAAAGAACTAGCTCTAGTTTGAAGATGAAAAATCAAGATAGTACACTGAGTTTTCCTGTGTTCCATGGAACGAGTAAGGACGATGCAGAGAAACACTAGTTCAATTGTGAAACAATCTGGTATATAAAGAGAGTTAGAGATGACATGGCTAAGATCACACAACTAGAGACTATGTTCAGGGATAGGGCCCTGACATGGTACATGAAGTACAAGGATACCATGCTAGCAGGATAGGAAAGGTCCCTAGCCAAGATTAAGAAGGATCTCCTTAGGGATTTTCAAAATCCTAAGTCAGAATCCCAATGCATTACGGAAATCAAGGAGATCAAGCAAAAGGAAGGAGAAATTGTTTGGGATTATGACCAACAATTTAAAATCTTGTTGTATAGGTTGACGTTCCAGATCTAGGATGTGAAACACAAAGAGTGGTTCATTGCAAGGCTTCTCCCCCATATCTGAGTCCTTCTCACCTAGAAAAAGGTGACAAATCAGTCCAAGGAAATCAAGATCACGGTGTGCTTAGAAGCTACACTTGGAGGTGCAGAGACATCAGTTGGGTTGTCATAGGCTCAAGTACAACTAGCCAACCTAACAATACAACTACAAGATATGGCCAAGACTAAAGTCCTATGTGAGCATGTATGGTGTAATACATGTCGATCAGAGGGGAATCATTGAGACGAGTGCCTGGATCTTCTAAATTATGTGGCGACGGGCATGCCAAGTCCATTTCCATTTGGAAAGTCCTAATGGTGTGAAATATGCAGACAGTGGGGCCATGTGCCACCTCATCATGCCACCTTACAAAATGATCAAACAATGACTCACACCCCATTCTGTGAGTTCAGAAAATCCATCGGACATGATCTCAATAGATGTTGCTCCCTCCAGTTGATGCAGGACAACGCCCAGGATGCATTCTAGGTACAAGAGGAGAAAAAGGGTGGTGAGTGCAATGGAACAGATAGAGGAAGATATAAAGGAGGAACTTGAGGTGGATATGGGCATGGTTGCGACCACGAATATGGTGGAGGAAGTGGTAGACCCCCCACATGTTTCAATTGCAGTGAGATTGTTCATGTCTCACAATTTTGCACTAAACCATGCATGCTCTTCGTATATTGTTATAGTCATGAACATGTAACTAAGGAATTTCCTGAATTACTAAATAAGTGGGAGGAAAAGAATACCAACTGTAACATGGTGCATGTCGAGCTGCACAAAAACAAGAATAAGAACGATGAGGGAGATGTTCAAGTAGTAACCCGTGGAGGGGCAAAGACAGGGGTAGACTTCGAGCATGGTGAAGGCTTGGGTCAACAAGTGGACATAAACATTAGGAAGGCACCCCAGCCCCCTCCAAAGTTTGATGTTTCTTAGTAAAATCATTTTTTACGTGAAGCGTAGAGAGCCTGTGAAGAAGAGAGAGCACACGAGGTGTTGTAATGTGCGACTCAAAGATCTCTTGAAGATGCACATATACGAGAGGAATTTAAAAGGGATACATAAAGGTCGCTAGAATAAGCATGGATCCATGAAGAGGAGTAGTGGGCGACATAGAGGTCACTAGAAGAAGCTCGTGCACACGAAGAATTGCAGCACGTGATGCAATGATATTTGGAGGAGGCACACATGTGTGAGGAAATATAATGTGCACCCCAAATATTGATAGAAGAAGCACGTAGACAAACTATGCTGCGACATTTTGAGAATAACGCTTATGAAGAACAATGTTAGGAGGAGTTGAAATGCACAATGCGCACAGAATCCTTGTGCGATTTTGGCCACATGGAAAAATCCGAAGATCAAGTAAATACCTTCTTGTACTAATGTTTGCACTTTCTTAAATATCCAAAAGATACAAGTAATTTGACCCAGTTGCTAACTTCTTGCATGAAAGAACAAGGAGAAGAACCCACCATATCGTCTATGTTGCTAAAAATGGATCTTCACCAAGTCACCAAGCAAAAGTGCACTGACCAAGAGTTTGAGATGATTGTATAGATCTAAGGGTATGACATGGATGGATTCATGTTGGATATGGATTTCGATGTGAACATTTTACCCAAGAAGTCTTGGGAAGTGATGGGTAAGTCTAAGTTGTTAACTTCTTGCATGAAAGAACAAGGAGAAGAACCCACCATATCAGCTCTATTGCTGAAAATGGATGTTCACCAAGTCAACAAGCAAAAGCGCACTGGACAGGAGTTTAAGATGATTGTAGAACTTGATGTGTACGACATGGATGGATTCATGTTGGATCTGGGTTTCGATGTGAACATTTTAACCAAGAAGTCTTGGGAAGTGATGGGTAAGTCTAAGTTGGTATGGTCAACCATCCAGCTCTGATTAGCCAATCAATATAAGATCTATCCCATAGGATGACTGGAGCAATTCAAAGTGAATATCGAAGGAGTAGAAACAAAGGCCAACATTGAAGTCATCAAGATCATGGATGAATATGATCCCTATCCTGCATTGTTGGGAATTAACTAGGCATTTGATAATAATGTGGTGTTAAACTTGAAAAAGAGGAATATGTCCTTGAAAACTGACACCTTGCATTTGGTCACACCACTATACCCATATGAGGGAAACCTATGCAATGATCCCATAGATGAGAATGTGTGGAGCTCGATCATTGAAAATATTTACAACGTCACGGGGCACATGGAGGACTACATCAACCCCACCACAGATGGATAATTGAGCTAGAAAAGTGTCAAATCTTATGACATTGATTATGAGGATTCCTTGGCTAGATGGAAGGACAAGATATATAAATTTTCCACGTGAATATGCGCAAGAATCAAAAAAGAAGTGCGATGGATCGAAGCTGTGTTGACGGGCGCAATTGTCCGCCCGTCAATTGAGAGAGTGGAACCGGTCCGGGGTTGTCCAATAACCCAAGCCGTTTGGAATGAACCACCCTGATGGGTTTAAAGGCTCCGTTGGCCACTCTAAGATCCTAAGAAAACCAAAGAGAAAACTAATCTAAACTAACTAATCTATCTAAAACAAATAAAACTAACTAAAACTAACTAAATACAAGAAACTAACTAAAACTAAATAAAAGAAACTAAACTAACTAAAACTAATAAAACTAATTAACTAAAAACTAATACACTAATCTAATTAAAACAAACTACTAAATTAAACTAAAACTAAATATAAACTACTCTAACTATTATATACAATCTACTAATTACTATTACACTAACTCTATTGATTAAATATCTAATTACTAATTGGATTACAACTTATTCACAAATATACAATATCTTCAAGTAGCAGATTTGAATAAAACCTATAAAACTCATGTGCTTTCTGTCCTAAGACAGCGAGATATGTTTTTTTTTATTTTTTTTATTTTATGAAAAAGAAATAAAAATCACTGAAATTAGACGATCTAATATATTTACTGAAATTAAACAATCTAATATAAATCTAACTATACTTATATCTAAACTAAACTACTAATAAGAACAGTAAACAAAGAAGTAACTAACTGACCTGGAAACGCTCCTAATTTGTCCCGTGTGTGATGACTCTGAAGCTGGTCGGAGGAAGTAAACTCGCACCGGATTGATCCAAAAGCTTCTCATAAATGATAGGCTGCGCTGCTCTTTGAGTTGTTTAATAGGACAAACAAGACATAAAAAATCATAACAACTATATGATTATAAATCTCTGCAATAAGGGAAACCTGTTATGCAAAAACTTATATTTGATAATTCAACTTATGAAGAAGATAAACCTCCCATTCACAAACTGAATCAACAATTGCTATGTATTTTAAACACTTGGAAGAAACCAGATATGGATTGCAGTGATTAAAATTATATCATTTGCACATGATTAAGATAACTAAAGTAGTCATTAACCAGATACAAATTGATATACACAACATGAAACAAAATATTGATATAATGAGAAGCTAAAACTGTGACAAAACACCAAATTCTGCTTCAGTGTGTATTAAAACTCCATATCCTTGTTCTCCCATGAATGAGGATCTACATTATTACAAAAATAATAAGTATATATAAGTTTCTCCATAGGGTAAAACCTCCCTGTGGATAACATCAAACTGTTTTACATAATCTGGGAGATATCCCAAAATCAACTAAACTAGGAAATCAAAATGCAAGTAAAATATCTCAAATATCTCCTAACTATTCATCAAATCCACTGCCATTTCAAATTTATCTGCAATAGACCAAAAATATCAAATTAGAAAGATATTTTATTAACAAAACAATAAAAAATTGATCCTACAGACTTAGCTACAGAATCATCTGATTCTGTAGCTAGTCTAAAATAGCATACAGGATCAAATAAATATCAAATCTTTTTAAAATAATCCAATCCAATTTTCTTTTAATAAACATTCAAAACGAATCACATGACTCACATGATTTTATTATTCAAATTAAACAAAATCAACATTGATTCAATCGAAACAGGGGTAGGAGTACTCTGTTTCACTATTACCATAAAATCGGGTCAACTGTAACAAGATCGTTTCAATTCAAATGAAATCAACAATGAGTGATATTGTATGTGATACGATCTAATCCCACAGCTATAACGATATAACAAGAATTCATATCATTCAATCAAATGCATAGATGGAAAAACCGTTACGATTATGTGTAACGAGATCAAACTTCAACAGCATCGACCCAATCAAATTTGTGATTGACCCTTGCACAGGCAACAGACAATATCATGATCACAGTCTTAATAGAATCAAGAGAAGTTATAATTATCAGCTGGGAAAATAATCAAATCACGACTGAGTTTAATTATAGAAACGAATCGTGCATCTGGATATTGTTACTTTCGTTCCTCAAATCAAATTTATACAGCATTTTCATTACAATCCGAATCAGACTGATAACACGGTCGACTAAAACAATGCGAATCAATCGGCTGGGTTTAACTGTTATGAATCGTATCTATTCACGATTTGGATGCATATAAAACAGAATCATATTAATCATAATCCAAACTGTATCCGAGCTGGCCGAAAGTCATATGTAAATAAAACCGAAATAGTTGACCATTATTGCCAGCCATATCATATACAATAAAACCAATTTGAATCGAAACATGGATTGTGTTTAAAATTGAAATACCAGAAACAACTTATGTTTAGAAAGGATAGAAACAACAGAGTATCCAATTTAAGCCAAATCAAAACGATCAAATCCATACCACGATCAATCGAATCAAAGACAATCTAATCAAAGCTAAACTGGGAAATGAAATTAGATCAACCAAAACAAAACTATGTACATAATGCATATAATATGACAGAGCAAATCCAAACTGTAAACAGAGATATGAGTTTGTTATATAAACATGTGATAGACATACCAATGAGGCCGCTCGAGCTATGACAATTTTGAATTCACGACCACTGTAGCTGACTCCACATTCTTAAATAAAATAGAACCTGTTGTCCTCTGTTTCTTGTCAGTGGCTTGCAATTCATCCTTTTGACTGGTAAGCCGTGCAACTAGATCCTCCAGAGAATGAATTCTGGACTATAGCATTAGCACATCAAGATAATACCTTTCTAACCATGAGCCGCACTGATCACAAGGTGGCGCTGTAGACTTAGGTAAAGCGGGAGAGGGTTTTGACGAAGGACCAAGGTTTGGACGAGGCAGCTTAATTCCAGGGTAGTTAGGGTCGTTTTGCAAGCAAGGTGGTAGATTCAACATGAAATCAAATGAGGGTTCGGCACACAGACCTTTGGAATAGGGATACTCACTTGCCAAAAAACATTCAACCTCTGAATCAGAGTCCTCGCTCAACACGATAGGGTCAGGATTGACAGGGGGCTTAGGCTTGTTCCTTGCCATACGAGAGATTAAACGGGCATTCCTTTTTCCTTTGGAATTCGCAGCAGGTTTGGATTTATGTTTCTTGCCCACGGGCTTAACAGTCTCGGCATCCTTAGTCACAGAGTGGGGTAGGTAAATAGGTGAGTCAGGTAAGGGTTGAGGTAATAGGATGTTGTAGGGTACCGGGGGCACAGTCTTACCCTCGCTCACCACAGGTTTGTCAACCTGTGGAGGGTTTGAGTCTTCAAAGTTATTTCAAGAAAGGAAATCGGTCCAACAATCTCCGTGTAACCCCAAATGATAAACAACAATGATTTTAACCAGCCCGTAGTGAAAAAGGCTTCTATCAGCCTGGTTCCTTTTATATCTCTTAGACATTTTAAACAAGCTTCTATGAAAGTAATAAGGCATACTAAGCTCATATCCCATGAAAACCATAAGCAAATGAAGGTGGTGTAAGAAAAAAAAACCATACCAAGCCACGCAGGGATTAAAACCATCAAACTTTTGTATGAACGAGAGCCATCCAAATTCCTCAAGGTCACTGTGAGCACTGTCGAACATCAATAGAGCTTGGCTACCGTTCGGTTCAGCCCTCACGACTGGAGCCATGGTGCGGGCACATGGTAAGGGTTTGGGTTGAAAACAGTAACACACAGGAGCAAAGTCGCTTGGGTTAACAGCTATGAATGATCAAAGGGGAAGCATTAATGTGCGCGTGCGAGGGTGGTGGGCTTATTCACCGCCATGCAAAGAAGTAATGACAAAGTACAACCTCCATTCAATCAATCAAAACATAGTTCAAACCATATTAATTGGCCAACCCAAAAATCAACGGTGGATGATATACCAATGTGCCAATGTAATATTTCAAACCATGAATATTCAATGTGAAATCAAAACCCAAATAGTTTTAACTAACGCGCCATTGCATAAATGTTTGATCAAAGGTTTTGAAACATTGTGACAATCGATTTCATAACATTTGACAAGCCAAGAGTTTATAATAATAAGGATCACATCATGTAAAAACAAAATAAACCATGACCTCTATGCAATCGGATGACTAGGCAAGTCCAAACAATATAAATCTATATGCTCAATGCCTTACCAGTTTAAGTTATGAAACCAAAGATGTCGAAATAGGCATAGTTTGAAAATTCATTTAGCCACACAATAATAAACCAAAGGTGAGTACCTCTCAAGATATCAATGAGAAGATCATGAGAGTTTAAATAATGATGGAGGAGTTTTCACACTTATAGTCGTGAAAACTAAATGGAGACCAATTTGCAAATGTCGCAAGGAATGAAAATATTGTCTATTTGCAATATGCGACGACGATTTGAAGTTCAGAAGACTTAGGTGTAGGCATCTTATAGGGCAATAGAAAAAAATTGTATTGGCTTCCAACAATGGCGACACACTGGTAGAAGCAGTTATCTCTGTCAAAAGAAATAAATTCAGATTAGGATAGCACAGAAAATTTCAACTCAAAAACAACAACCAGAAAATCGCACAAACATCATCATTTACCATCTTTTCCAGTGATTTTTTAAAAGATGACAACTAATAACATTCTTAAGATCAGCAAGTCACGATATTAATGATAAAATCTTCAATACTGTTGGCATGGCCACTGCTGCCAGCAGGCGTCCATAGCCTCGACAGGGTTTCCATTTAACCCACTCAGACATCTGTATCCTGTCAAGAAATTCTAGATCAAAATAAAGGACATTAAAGAGGTTTCTTATAATTTTTTACAGATTTTTGTGTACCTGACATTGCTTCGCTGCCAGCAGGCTTGTTCAATACCCCGACGAAGTTGTCTTGGCGCCATGCATGCATTTACCCGCTGCCAGCGGACCTGTTCAGTATCCCGGAGGGTTTACAAACACTTCCCACAGCTCTTATTAATAATTTTATTTTGTTTTCTTTTGTAGATATATAGCTGAGCGGGGTGACGCTGATAATCTTGAATTTTAACATATTTTTTCAGACCTCATCAGAATTTTTTAGCATTGCCCTTTATTCATCTCTAGAGATGTTTTATTTCTAAAACACTTACTATGATAGGGAGACATATTTTTGAGCCATTCCTTTACGGAAAAGGGACAGCGTGAAAAGATAATAGATGATCATGACAAACTTTGCTCAGAGATTGAAATTAGTAGATTTCTTTCAAACAACAAAATTTTCCAACATAGATATCAGTTTTGAAATATACCACTGATGTTCGTACAGTCTTTCAGAAGTTATTTCAGCGAAGAAATTTTTCTATGGTCTTTGTCTGAATGGCTCAGTGCACAGGTATGCATATCTTTCAAAAAAAACACAAAAAACTGATCAATCCAAATCAAAACCAAAAATGAAAACAAAGGAAAAATAAAACAAAATGAAATATATACATAATATACAAAGGGAAAAATCAAGCGAAGTATCTTTTCGGGGCTTGGCCATTCACCGGATAGGTGTCAAGATGCCCTTCAAGATTTTGTAATCGAAAGGAACTAGGACCCAACTTTTTAGCAATCAAAAATGGCCCAAGCCATAAGTTTTGAAACTTGGTGTGCTCACCCTTTCCTTTGTGTGGTTTGTCCCACTTCAAGACGAGATCGCCTACTTCAAAATTCCTATCAGAAGAAAAATTAGAATCGAACCAGCTTTTAATCAATTGTTGATGTTGATCTAACTTACGCTTAGCTTGGGTTCTTATTTCTTCCAACTTCATCAAAGCGTTAATACGGCTTTCTAAAGGGGGACAATCTTCTTCTTGGACTTTTTGTGACAATTGAAGTGAAGGAATAAGAATGTGAGGTGGCAGAATGGCTTCTCTACCATAAATGAGGAAAAAGGGGGAGTTACCTATAGTGGCTTTGGGTATTACCCTATCATCCCACAGTGCATTCAGCAGTGCGTTGTGCTAGTTCTTGTAATTTTCAGCCATGGTTCTCTTGATAATTTTGATCAAGTTCTTGTTTGTTGATTCTGCTAAGCCGTTGCCCTGGGGGTAGTAACTAGCAGAATACTTCAGTTTTATTCCTTTCTCCAAAGTGAACTCACTCATCTCAAGAGAGGAAAAGTATGAAGCATTATCAAATACTAGACAATCAGGGATACCGAAACGAGTGATGATATTCGAGTTCAGAAAAGCAATCACCTGACTTGTGTTAACAGTTCTTAGTGCGGCGACTTTAGACCATCGAGTAAAGTAATCAGTGGCTGTCACAATATACTTGTGTTGTTGTGAG
>SNQJ01S0006994.1:82695-107505 GCA_010110895.2 Picea sitchensis | reverse complement strand
AAAGACATCCTCAGCTTAAAATACACTACTAGCAACGAAATAGAGACTAGTTCATCTTCCAAAAAGAAAATCGGAATCCTCCCTAGACCTGCCCAAAACAAAACGCAATCGGAAAACTTTGATCTAGAAAACTTACAAAAAGTCATTCAAAAAATGTCAAATCAAGTTATAGATTTGAAAAGGACAGTCGAAGAAGCTTCTTTGAGCAAAGGGCCTTACAAACCCCCATTTAGGAATCCTTTTCCCACCAACCGACCTAATTCAAATACTGAAGGCTTAAATCTAGAAAGCCTGCAATTCACTATTCAAATGATTCTAGAAGCACAAGATAACTTGATGCCTCCTAAGATCCCTGAGGAAGTAGCTGAACAAAAGACAGTAGAAGAAGATGAATCCTCTCCGAACGTTTTTGGACACTTATCGGATAGCATTTTTCAAGCTAATTTCGAGACAGTACATCCTTACAATACTAGGAGTAAGGCAACAAACAAGCCTTCTTCTGAAAACATGATGACTTTGCCCCCAAAACAGTCTAAAACAACTGAGACTAAACAGAATAATGCAAACCCAAGCTTAGATTATGATTTAGTTGAAGATCTGAAAATGTTAAGGGCTAACATTTATGTTTATGAATTATTAAAATTCTCGTTTCTGCTACAAAAAATGTTACAGAATATCGCAGAGAACAACAAAAATGACAATCCAAGCAGTAAAAAAGGCTTTCAGAACAACCCAAAAGTTCCTCAAAAGGCCTCCGCTAAGAATACTTATGGTCCTCACGAGAAGAGAGACCTTCCTGTAAATAATGTAACAAATGTAGATAAATTATTTTTAGAGACTGCGGGTAAAAAGCAACAAGCTTCCACCATTAGTACTTGCAGAAATGTCCCTCCATTTTTGTTAACTTTTGAAATCTTCAATAGGAACGTACACAATTGTATGGTATATTCAAGAGCGTCATCCAACGTAATGCCATGGTCTATGTGTTAGAAAATTAATGCTGAAGTTCAACCATCCACCTTAAAAATCATCCAACTTGATCGAACTAGTGTTAAAGTTATAGGCGAATTAAGAAATGTGCTTTTAAGATTATCGTCTAAGCCCAAAGTTCATCAAGTAATTGATATTATTGTTGTAGATATTCCATAAGTTTATGGTTTGTTTTTAAGCAGAGACTGGTCATAACAACTACATGGCTATTTCGCGACAGATTGGTCTCACTTGTGGCTGCCCGAGAATGGAAAGCCCAACAGAATCAAGGTAAATTGTGAACGTTAACTAAAGTTCACAGTCTCAGATTTAAATGATCCCAATGAACCATTTACACCTTCTGCTGTTTCGACCGAAATACAAGGGATGGATACCTTTTTCGGCAATTTCATGGCCGAAACTTCCGCTATCACTAACCCGGAGCAACAGTCTGAAATTGTGACATATATGCAGCCAACAACTTCCACCCAATGGTCACATGCACTCGAAAAAAAACAAATATGGTCTCTTTACTTTGATGGGTCAAAATCCAAGGAAGGAGTTGGTGTGGGCTGCATGATTATTGATCCAGCAGGTAACAAAACCCTGATTGCATGCAGGTTAGAGTTTGACTGTACAAACAATATAGCAGAATATGAGGCTTTATTGCAAGGCCTCAGGAAAGCATTAGATATGAACTTTCAAAATTTGATTGTCTTTGGCGATTCAGAAATCGTGGTTAGACAGGTAAAAAATTATATCCACTATTTATCTCCGCATTGTAAAAGCTACCAATCTGAGGTATGGAATTTGATGAATAAGTTTTTTGCTTTTAACATAAATTCTATTCCTAGATTGAATAATTTGAAAGCCAATTTATTAGCTAATGTAGCTTCGAAACTCTTTCCTGCAGAAGGCTTGTCCCTGAATGCATTCTCCGTCGAACTGTTGTTTAGGCCATCCATCCCCGACAACATCACGAATTGGAGAGTCTTCGACGACGATCAACAAATTATTAGTTTCCTGCATATGGAAGAAACTTTCCAAGGTGCAGTGATCGACGAATGTACTCATGACGAGAATCTTCGTGACTTCACGGTAATACCAGATCCAAGATCTCTTGAATCTTCATCGGGCATGGTAAATTCTATCCCTAAATTTGTCGTTAGATTAGAAAATTTTTATGATCTTCAAGACAAATTCAAAAAATCACTGAACTATAAAACAAATAGTTCCTCTTTAATGTATGAAAAAGTAAACTTGGGAACTAAAGACAATCCAAAGTGCATTAATTTAGGGGTGGGGTGTTCTGAACAAGAGAAAGCGACGTTTATTAAATTGTTTAAGGAATTCAAAGATGTTTTTGCCTGGACGTATGACGACCTAAAAACCTTTGATCCTAACATCATACAACATGTTATTTCTATGAAACCCCAAACCTTACCTTTTCAACAAAAGTTAAGGAAAATGCACCCAAAACTTGAACCGACTGTCAAAAAGGAATTAAATAAACTCCTGAATGCTAAGATAATATTCCCAGTTAGGCACACACAATGGGTCTCTAATATTGTCCCGGTCCAGAAGAAGAGTGGTGAAATCCGACTATGCGTCGATTTCCAAAATCTTAATCAAGCGTCTGATAAAGACAACTACCCTGTCCCACCCATGGAACAGATCCTTCAATAGGTATCTGGTTCTGAAAGATTATCCTTATTGGATGGTTTTTCAGGGTATAACCAAGTCCTGATGTCCCCTCCAGACCAACTTAAAAATACCTTCTGCACTCCATGGGGCACCTACGCTTATAGGAAAATTCCCTTTGGACTCATTAATGCTGGTGCCACTTTCCAGAGAGCGATGGATATCGCTTTCCGAGGCTTAATCAATCAATCTGTCGTAGTTTACTTGGATGATGTTACTGATTCTCAAAAAACAAATCTGGTCACCTAGCTCATTTAAGATCCGTTCTACAACGATGTCGCAAGTACGACATTTCTTTGAATCCTAAAAAATCTATCTTCGCAGTAGAACAAGGTAAGCTCTTAGGATTTATTATATCAAGCGAAGGGATGATTATCGACCCTGAAAGGACTCAATTCATCTTGAAACTCCCCCCTCCTTCATCGAAAGAGTCTATGTAGTCTTTCTTAGGCCAGATAAACGTTTTCAGGAGATTCATCCCCAACTTTTCAAAAATGGTGAGACCTTTACAAAAATTAATAAAAAAGGACGTACAATACCATTGGGGACCCTTAGAAAACCAAGCTTTTAATTCAATAAAAAAGACCATAATAGATGCTCCTTCTCTGATGAGCCCCGAATTTTTGCAAGACTTCACTCTCTATACATTCTCTTCTGACCACTCCTACGCTGTTGTCCTAACTCAAAAGAACGTTGAAAACAATGAAGTCCCAATTGCCTTTATGAGCTCAGCCTTCAAAGGCGCAGAACTTAATTACCCAGAAGTAGATCAACAAGCCTATGATGTTTTTAAAGCAATTAAGCACTTCCGATCTTATCTTTTGAAATCTAGGACGAAAATTATCATCCCTTACCCAGACATTAGAAATCTGTTAGTACAAAAAGAACTAGGCGAAAAGAGAGCGAACTGGGTCACCTCCTTACAAGAGTATGACATAGAAATCACCCTAGCACAAATAGTGAGAGGTCAAGGGCTATGCAAGTTAGTCGCTGACTCATGACAGGAAAACAAGAGGAAAATATGTCAAACCCAGGACAACACTACCAAAATTTAATCTGTTGTGCACAAAACCCTGTTAGTCCCTGGCATGATGATATAAAATTCTATCTTGAAAATGGGTCAGCTCTCCGTCACCTGGATCCCACTAAAAGAAGAGCGCTAAGATTGAAATTTGTTTCCTTTCAGTTGATTAATGGTATTTTGTTTCGTCAAAATTTTGATGGAGTACTAATGTGTTGTCTTGAGAAAGATGAAGCAGAAAAGGTCTTATTATAATTGCACGTAGGAGAAGCTGGTGGGCATTTTGGTGGAGATACCACTACCCATAAAGTATTAAGAGCAGGTTATTACTGGCCTACGCTTTTTAAGGATGCTCATTCTTTGTGTCGCAAGTGTGTTATTTTTCAAAAAGCGTCTGAACGGATACAAAAACCAGCCTTCCCTCTGCAGCCTATTTCAATAGACTCCCCTTTTCAGCAGTGGGGTCTTGATATTATAGGCCCGATCAATCTTCCATCCTCACAGCAACATAAGTTTATCATAACAACCACGGATTGCTTCACTAGGTGGTCTGAAGCTGCCCCATTAAAAGCTATAAATACCAGTCAGGTAATTTCCTTTTTGAATTCAAATATTATTACTCGTTTTGGTATCCCTGACTGTTTAGTATTCGATAATGCTTCCTATTTTTTATCTCTTGAGATGAGTGATTTCGCTCTAGAAAAAGGAATTAAATTAAAATATTCTGCCAACTATTACCCTTAGGGTAATGGATTGGCAGAATCAACTAATAAAAATCTGATTAAAATCATCAAGAGAACGGTATCTGAAAACCATAAAAATTGGCATAATGTACTGTTAAACGCAATCTGGGCTGATAGAGTGACTCCAAAAACTGTTGTAGGTAACTCTCCCTTCTTTCTCGTTTACAACAGAGAGGCAATTCTACCACCTCATATTCTTCTTCCCTCACTATAGCTATCGCAGAAAATACAAGAAGAGGACTGTCCTCCTTTGGAGAATCGAATTAACGCATTGTTAAAATTAGAGGAAGTGAGGGCTCAAGCAAAACGAAAATTGGATCAACATCAACTTGTGGTTAAAAGTTGGTTTGATTCCAATTCTGCCTCTCACAGAAACTTTGAAGTAGGTGACCTTGTCATAAAATGGGACAAACCACATGAGGGAAAGGGAGAGCATACGAAGTTTCAGAACTTGTGGCTAGGACCATTTTTGATTGCTGAGAAATTGGGTCCCAGCTCTTTCCGATTACAGAGTCTAGAGGGACAGCCAGACACCTATCCGGTGAATGACCAAGCTCTAAAAGGGTATTTCACTTGATGAAAACCCTGTGTACACTGTGTAAATATTTTTCCTTTGTTTTCTTTTCATTTTTCTTTGTTGTTTTGGTTTTGATTTTTCCCTTATGCTTACCGTTTTTTATTTTTGAAATACATATACCTGCATCATGAACTGTTCGGACAAAGAGAACAAAAAAAATTATCCTCTAAAATAACTGTTGAAGGTTGTTTAAACATCAATTATGATATGCTTTTGAAGTTTACGGCCATGTTGAATAAAGCTTGTTGTTTGAAAGGCGTTTCTTGATTTCAATCTATAATTGAAGCTTTTCATGATCATCCATTTCTTCTTACGCTGTCCCTGTTCCTTAAGAGAACAACTCAGAGATGTCTCCCCACCTTCGAAGGTCGGTTTATCAATAAACCATCTCTAGATCTTAATGAAGGACAGTTAAAAATTCTCTCAAGGTCTGTAATTTATTAAAATATGTCCAAAATATCACGATTTTCAGCGTCACCCCGCTCGATTAAATATCTTTAAAACTAAATAAATCATTAAAGAGTTGTGGGAGTGCTTGTAAACCCATCGGGATACTGAACATGTTTGCTGGAAGCGGGTAAATGCATGCATGACGCCAAGATAACTTTGTCGGGGTATTGAACAGGCCCGCTGGCAGCGAAGCAATGTCAGGTATATGAAAATTCTCAGATATGGAATCTTTTGACCTTAAATGTCCTTCGTTCTGATATGGAACTTCTTGGCAGGATACAGATATTGGAGTGGGTTAAATGGCATCCCTATCGAAGCTATGGACGCCTGCTGGTAGTAGTGACTCTGTCAACAGTATTGGAGATTTTAACCTTAATATCGTGACTCGCTTTTGTTAAGAGTGTCATCAGTTTTCATCGTTTAAAATAACAAGCAATCTGAAACTGGATTTTTTTTATGATTGATAATGATGTTTAAACAGTTTTCTGGTTGTTTTCGAGTTGGAGTTTTTTTCATTATCCTAATCTGTACCTTTTCGTTTGGCAGAGATAACTGCTTCTACCAGTGTGTCACCATTGTTGGCAGCCATATTAATCTCTATCTTTTTTACAAGCTGCCTACACAAGGTTTTTAAACCCTCATTACTCGTCGCAACTTTTAAAATGATATCGTTATTCTTCGCTTTTTGCATACCTTCTTTTCGTTTTCGTTTTCACAACTGCAAGCGTGAAAACCCATAGTTGGAATTCATGTTGATTACATCAAAGGATTAATGATCATTTGGTTTATCATGAACCTACTTGTTTACATGGTTATAACTCCTTGACCTCAAACATACCACTGGTTACATATTTATCGAAACACCAAACATTTATGCATTTGACTATTGTTAATATGGTGTTGATTTATAAATCTTTGAAACAATGGGTTGTTTGACACATTGATTTTAAGGTCCAAGTCATTGTGGGTATGCAATTGTTCATTTGACATGTTGATCGAATTTATTTTGGATGTGCATTGTTATGATTTAGATGTACCATTACACCAAGGTGTCATTCAAAGTAAAACCCGATATGATGTTCTTGCATGGCCTCAATTTACACCACTATCCTTGCATGCATAGCATTAACGCTCTACCCTTACATTTGAGTTGCCTTTGCATCATGTCGGGGAAGCTCGGGAAAATGGCTCTGTTTCTATCATGTCAAACCCTATCGCCGATTACCCTATTGATTTTGTGCTATTAGCCATGGCTCCTATAGTGAGAATCGAACCCAACGGTATCCAAACTTTGTTGTTGTTTGATAATGCGAGGAGGGGACTTAGAGAGGAATGGTTGGCGGGTCATTATTGAGAAGTTCGAGGGTTTAACTTGGCGGTTGCTCAGCAATTCCATTAGCGTTAGATGGTTCGCGAGGCCAAACTTGGGATGTCCATCTTGATTTAAACGAATATTTCATTAGCTTAGCCACTGGTCTGTCAGCCGTGGGACACAAATGGTTTAAAAACTCAAAGGTTTAAGAGGTTCCCTGGTCATTGTTTTTTCACCTCAAGGAGGATTACTAGTTGCGACTGAGGTATGCCCGTTATAGCTCTAAATCCTAGATGGTACGATTTGTTAGCTATTGTCAAGCAGTTCGTTACATGTGAGTGTAGATACGGTTTAGTTTTCTTATACCACTTACGCGGGTTGCTCCTTGAGTTTATTAGATTTTCCCTTAAATATGCCATATTTTCTCCTTCGGAGTTTAAACAAAATGTCTAAGAGTTTCAAAAGGGAGAAAGATGACTCGAGCCTCTTCCACCATTGTTTAATTAAAATTATTATGGTTCATCCGTTGAAGTTAAATGGCGATTGTTGGGGCGCTTTCCTGTTAAGGAATGGTTTTGCCAGTCCTGAAATGGGACAAGTTGACAAATCCGTTGTTCACCGAGAGCCATTATGGGACTGTCATTCCCCACGCTTCTCTTTCCCTCTCTTTGAACCCTCAGCCTACCCTAACACTACCTGGCTTAGACCAATTTTATTAGGATTCGTGTCAAAAATATGAATTGGTGAAACCTGTTAAAGATTACGCAAAGAAAAGGGGTAAAGGTAAGCAATTGATATCAATCCTGAGGGTAAAAAGGCCACCTTGTATTTGGGTTTCCGCGGTGTGATGGTAATAAACCTAGAAAACGGACCAAAACCAATTACGTTAAGTGAGGTCGATTATGAAATCGAACGGTTTTTGACCTAGGAGTATCCATACTCACACGGAATTTGTTTAGTTAAGCCCTATGACTATGTGATGAACCTCCAGGTAATGTAGAGAGACACCCCCGATTTCCCTGGAATCAAACTCAACAAAGAATCTACAAGTCAAATAAGAAGTTCCTCACCTATGAATACATAGAATGTTCTACCTCGATTATGAATGTAGGTCGTGGCTCGGCCAGATGTCTGAGAGACATCCCTTTGCTCCAATCTCGGATCAAGTCCTTGGAGGACCAAGTGAATGTGCTAACTAAGGAAAATGGCAGATTGCAAAATATGACCGGCTAATGATAAAAGATAAAAAACCACAGGCTCTGTTGTATTTAAAAACGTGGAGGTACAGCCTTGCCATTGTGAATTGAAAATAACTTGATTAAGCGAATCCCACGAATCACGAGGTGTAATTTTAAAGTAATTTTAGATGATTTTGTTTTTTGTTTTGAATTAGAATACAAGATTTGTTTGCTCAAATTGCATCTATTTATATTTTGATTGATTTGATACTGACACGATTCCGGTTATAATAATAACTAGCTACATAATAAAGTGAGATTTTGTAGTTAGTTACTAAAATTCAAACTTTTTGATTTTACAATTAAAATGCAATCTGAAATCGTGTATTCTTGTGCATTTACAGGTACATATGAATTCTAAAGGAGATTGGATCACTAGTAACATCTCACGAACATGCTATTTCTTTACATGGTTTTTAGATTAGGATGTTAGTTTTGTATAACAATGTAGGAATTTGGGAGATTGTATTCTCCACAATTTTAGAACCAATTTGATGATTTCCACGGGAAATGTTTTGATCATGTGACCTTTATAAATGTATTATTTTGTAAACTAAGACCCATCGGTTACTGGGATCAGAAACTATGGATTGGTGATTCACAGACTTGAATGAAAGTGGATATTTGCACAACTTTAGCTTCAATATATCATATTTTTGTTCAAGTTTTGCTCATTTCGACTTGTAATCAAATTTTGACTACTTTAGATATAATGAGATTTATTTACGGGTTGATGTGATAAGATTTATATAGTGTCCATGTTTTATGTCTCTCATTTTATATACAGTAATTAATCTGTTCACATGTGATGATTAGAAGGTTGATCTTCTTTATTCAATGAGCAATTATATGCAAATTTTCATACTCAGAGTTATCTTAATATGATCATTTGTCAAATTTTAAATGGTTGTCGCTACATATCTTACTTGTTCTTTCATTATCATTAAAAACATTACTTCTTCGCATTTACGAGAATCATTGGTAAGATCTAGTGCGGATTGGCCTCATCAAACAACAAGCGTAGATGCTACGCACAGGACACATAGGGATATGCGATTCTGAGTTAGTTGCTAGTAGCATTCTATTAGTTTAATTAATATAAGAATTTCATGTAGTTTAGATACACTTTATAGATTGTTATTTTTATTTCTTAGCTAGATAGATGTCATTTCATTTAGCATTTTATAAAAGTTGTAAAAATCAAAATTATTGAACAATAGCTTTGTTGTCCATTCATAATGATTTTCCTGATTTCGTTCAAAATTTGCATTTTGTGAATCTTGTACATAAAATAGAAATATAAATATGTCGATGCAAACATATTTAATAAGTAGAACTACTATTTTATTAGTTACTAAGCGTGAATATATTTTAGGCTGTATATAGTTTTCAACAACTATTTTTCATTTGGATTTCAGTTTTCTTTAGTTTTTTTTTTTTTTTTACTTTCATTAGGACTTAGATGGAAGCTATGAAAGACACTAAACCAAGACATTTGGATTAATCCAAATGTCTTGGGTTATTTAGACAACCAGGATCAGTTCCTCCTCCTAGTTGACGTCAATTTAGCGAGTCAACACTAATCATCATCTACCTTCATATCTTCTTTTTCATTCTTAGTCTTATGATATCTTCTTCCTTTTCATCTAGTTGAGTCTTATTGCTCTCTTTGAGAATTTCCTTTAACTTCAAGATATATCTTTGACTCCTCCTAAGAAAACTTCCTAGTTTTATATGAAAGATAGTTATAGTGTGTTAAAAATGGTCACTCCTATACATATATAAACCTTCTTCAATTTCTTTTACTGAAGTTCTAATAGATTTCTTCTATTCTTTCCATGGGATAACTACTATCAAACTTTACACAAGCAGTTTCTAGATCATATTCTTCTCTTGAGAAAAATTAAACATCATCACATTTTGAATCATTGCAATCAAAGAGTCTTTGGAGATTCTTTACCTTTATTTGAGGTATCTTCAAGATCTTCCTTTTTCCAACATTATGTGATTCTTTGCCCCCTTTTGAAGTGTCTTCAAGATCTTCATTTGTGCTAACATCATCGCTTGATTCTTTGTCTTCACTTGTTTTTCAAGATCACATTTAGAAATAATGCATTCAAGGATTTTTGGAGATTCTTTACATTTGATAATCTTGAAGGAGTGGTCTTCAACATCTTCTTTCTCCTTCTTTCGATATGAACTCCTCCTACAACTTTAGCCATAGATCCTTGGTGGAGATGCATTTGTCCCATGCTCTCTTTGATAGAGACTTGAGAGTCCACTAAGAATGGTCTTGAGCCAATGCATCATTCTTCTTGCTTCCTTTGGTTGCAAACTTTGACTTGTTCTTCAAAGGCTGATCCACCAATGGGCGCCTTCCAAATAGTTGTTGCCATTTTCTTGAAATACACACTCATCTATATTCTCAAGTAGAATAGTTTTCCTCAAAAAGGATTGGTACTTCATCATCCCATTCTGATATGGATCTCCTTCAATCTTGTTAAGGCTTGTGGTGAAGGCCTTCTGAAACCAATTGTTGGACACACTACCACACTTAGAGGGGTGGTGAATGGAATTAATGAGGGATAATGTGCAAAACTTCCCTCTTACAAACATGTAGTTAACATTCAACATTTACTCATTATTCATTTCTTTTCATTTATAGCCAATTAGATGTGAACATATATCAACCAAAATATATCATCATTATATCATCAACAAATCATCTCTACGAGGAACACAAAGAACACAAAGACACAAGATGTATGTACAATTTTCTTTTAATTAGGACTTCAATCCTTGGGGTTTGTCATCAACATGGCCAGATGGGGTACAACTCTACAAGGCACCAACTCTATAATGCAAGGACTTGAAACACACCCTCGGCCTGTTGAGGAGGGAGGCAATCCTCAACCGGTTTCAATCTCATCATGGAATTCTGTGACACATCCGTTAGATGCGACTCTCACGATGATAATGCAGCGCTTTGGATCCTCTGACCAGCATTATTATGCCTTAACCGATTGTATGCACCAAAACCCTCATTATACCTTTTGAGCTATTGGGGTTTATCTTTTCATCACACACTCAAAACATCTGCAACATTCAATCATTTACTTTTGTTTTCCTTATCAAGTGACCACCAACCGATTCTGCTTACATCCGGCTCTCCAATAGTTTCTCGCTAACCACTGACCAATCAATATGAATGCCGAAGACTCAATCATGTATAATAGAAAATGGTAACTTCACCCAGCAATCATATCACAAATGAATCTGAAGTGTTTCTTACTCCATCAACCAACATAAACCACATCCACAATGGCCGTACCAAGAATGCTTTAAGAATTCACTACACAACAAACAATACTATCCATCAAGATAATAATGTAACCATAGTAGTGCTTCTATGGAAAATCTGAGCCCATAGAGTGAATATATGGAACCTTCTTCAATCATCCAGGCTTTGTCATCGACTCAACCATAGATCTTGGAATCTCATCAATTATGCGGTACCACAGTCCTCATTCACATTTCAGTGTATGTGCAGCTCAAAGAGAGCCATTAATATTTCAAAACTAGGGTTTTTTAACTTCTGAGACTTCTATCTTCATGACCTCAACCTATTCGAAACTTTGATGCGCTCATAGAATCCTCCAGAACATCTCTCTCTCATAATAGATCTTCAATCATACTCAGAGATTTTCCTTAAAGATGCTCTCACAAGAGTTCTTCATCAATACTCCAAGCGATATTCGCTAGAAGCTCTCCATTGATCACAAAATGATGTTTTCAGAGACCATAAGATATCTTATTTATACTTTCATCCTCTAGGTCACTTAACCCATTTCTAGGTCATAGCCATTTTCCTTATTTTAGGGTTTTTCCATAAATAGAAATTTCTCATTGCTTTAACATGTAAATAATATTTCTTGATTTTGTCCCTTTGCCAGGGCTTGAAGCCAACATATGGGGGTCCTCAACTTCGTGAGACCATAACTCTCGACCCTTGAGGTTATGTGACCTTCCTTTCTAGAATGGCATGACAAGCAATATCATCTAGGATAGTTTCACCAACAAAGTCATTGATCTTCATCTCATTAGTCCACATATAAGCATGGGTTCTCTCAACCACAACTCAAGGATAACTCATTCATGAGAGTGTGTTCCCATGAGGGATTTCATAAGGGACCACTTTGGAGTTCATCCATTTGTGCACCTTATAAACCATGATAAGACAATTACATCAATCAATATGCATCATGTATCAATGAGAAATCATTGATCCATGTTCATCATATCAATGAAAACTCATTGATCCATCTTCATCGATTGGTTTCCACTTGAAATCTATCATTATCGTCAAGGAAAATACGCGCCATTGTTCATCAATCATCAATTAGTCAATCCTATCAATTAATCACTTGACATCAATCAATCACTCAATCACTTGACATCAATCCTTTGACATCAATCAATCAAACCATTATCAATGACTCTTATGCTAGGTGAAATGCGGTTGTCGTTAGACCAAAACCCGTGGGTGATTGGTAAACTCATAACCACCATATTTCAAGGTTCCACAGTGATTCAGTCCCTTTCTACAATACCGAGGGCTATGAGGAACTTGCAATTTTGTGCAACAATATCCCCCTCAACGTGAGCCGAGTGTGTATCGAATTCGTGACCTCTAGCTCTAATACCATTTTTGGTGAAGAGTAGGATGTCATTAGACCAAACCCATGGGTGATTGGTAAACTCATCGCCGCCAGATTTCAAGGATCCACAAGAGGTGGTTGGTCCCTTTTCACGTTACACCGGGGAGCGTTGACTACTTACAATTTCATGCAACAATCATATTAGAAGAAAGGGGTTGGAAACTTTGTAATCATACTTGAATATTTTTATCACTTTGGATGTAATATTGAAAACCAAGATGTTTTGGCCAGTTTCTATTTGAGTAAATAGTTAAATTGTATGAAAACATTTTTATGAGTTATGCAATTTTATTTATTCAATTTTATGTGAAATTTATTTCCATAATTCAATTAAATTTTTTCATTGATTATGAATTATATATGAGAATGCAGGTTTGTTATCAAAATAATTATTTATTTGTTAAAAATATATGTACGTGCATTTAGAATTTTATTGAGTTTATGAATTCTTTCTGTCAACTTAATAACTTATATATATATATATATATATATATATATATATATATATATATATATATATATATATATATATATATATATATAGATAGATAGATAGATAGATAGATAAGATAATTGTTGGGATATTTAGACACTTTAGAGTTAGTTAATATCAACTTGGTCAAAAGTGTCGTTAGATGAAGATGTTTCTTTAGTATGCATTTGTAGATTAGGTAATCTCACAATCATGTTGAAAAGTCAACGAAATATGTGTCTAATTTATTTTCCCTTAAAAAAAATTGGGCCAGTAAATGTCAATCTTTTATCCTCATACTTGAAATAGTTAAATGAAATGGAAAATCCATTAGCTATAGGAAATTCGATTTCAAAGTTTGACTTGTGGGACATGGAAATTAGAATTAGTTGTAACTAAGTGACTTGAAGTTGTAATAGAGTTATAAGGGTAGTTATGTGAGTTGTAAAGTAGTTTAACTTAATTAAGTGAGTTAAAGCTTTCGATTCAGCTGCTAGTTGTAATTGAACTTACACTAGTGAGATCAATGAGCCATTGTAATTAATTCCAAATCAATGGTCTACAGCCTGTGAAGATTTACCATATTAATACATACATGTCAGAATCGATGGAGACCTAGTTGCAATAACATGTGAAAGGGACAGTGTGACTATTAGTTGTGACTTTAGTGGGTGCAATCATGCAACCAGACATACATTGGATGTGCCAATGAGGAATGCGCAACCTAGGAAAGAGGATTCAGATTCATTTGTAGGAATTTCATAGGGAGTTAAGTAGAAGGTAGGTTATGCAGAGTGAGGTGGCACATGAATTTGTTGATTTTTTGTATGACGGTGTGAGATGATTGTATTGTACTAAAACTCTTGTATTAGAGTTTTGTATGAGATTGTTTCATGATCCATGATATACATAATATATGATAGTGGTGTTTTAGCTTTATGCTTTCGGTAAAACATCTATATTGTCGCGATTGATCCTCTCTTCTTGTCATGCAATTGGTGATGTGTTTAAATTCCACAAAGAATATTTGTAGAAGCGACTTTATATTTAACAATGGCATATAATTGTTAGATCGAGGAGAATCAAAGCAATACATAATTTGTGGTAAAATTTATTTCTACATGGTATCAAAGAGACAGAAGATTGCAATTTTGAAGTAAGAATTGAGTTTGTTGGTGGAAACAATTCGAATTTGCAGAAATATTTTCTTGGTGCTACAATTGAGTAAACATAGAAATGGATTTCAATGGCTCAAGGTTAGATTATGCACTCAAGGGTGTCAAAATACATTCTTGGAAGGAACAAGATGGGCGGTCTTTGAGATAATGAAGCTTGAAGGAATTCATTGAAAAGATAGCAAGCCTACTTTGGCGGATGTTGTATGTGCCAGGGCATGAAAAAAGAAAATGACAAAGGTGAGGAGGATTTTGTTGGAAGTATGAGACCAGATTGTCTCAAGCCTCCATGGGAAAGCCACACCACATGCAATTTTGGAGAGACTTTGATGTATCTATTCCAAGCAGTGACGACCATAGGAAATTGAAACTCAAAGATAAGCTGTCGAGGAAGATCAAGATGGAGAAGGGGAACTCCATTCCAAAATATCTCCGCAGTTTGTCCAATGTTGGGATGATCTAGGGAGTGTGGGAATAATATACATTGATGATGATTTGGTGAGCTTGGATCTCCTAGGACTTCCCAAAAATTAGTACGGTTATCCAGGCTCTATCAATGGAAGGGAAGAATTGCCAGATTGGGAACGACTATGGGTGGATCTAGTGGGAGGAAGTTGGTGAACAAGCAGAGATGGATCTTCATCAATCATGATGCTAAAGAAGGATTTTTCTTTGATGACCAAGCAAAGGAAAGGGAAAGGGAAGAATTCCATTCAAAATCTGAGTCTGAAGGCAAGAAGTTGGATTTGTCCAAAGTGAAGTGTTTTCCTTGTCAGTCATGGGCATCTTGCTACTAACTTTCCACGGAAGAGAAGAAGAACAAGAAGGTTGTTGGAGATGCAACTAGTGAGGGTCCTTGCCTTGCAATTTGAACTTAACTTCTCTCCCTTGATGCATGCATGGCTTCAAGTGCATTGGGATCAGTGTGGTATTTGGATAGTGGAACTTCCTTCCACATGATGGGAGATAAGGATTTTTTTAGTGACTTGGAGGAGAAAAATCAAAGTACATAGAGATGTGCGACGATGGATGATACAGTGAGGTTGGAATTGGTACCATTACCTTTCAAAGGGAGTCAAATGAAAGCCATTTCAATTGAAAAAATGTATGCATGTTAGATGCGAAGAAAAACACGGTCTCAATGCATAATGTTGGAAGGATAGGGGGCTATGACATTGTTTTCATGATGGAAAGATTTCCTACTTGTTATAAAACAATGGGTCAAGTGAAGAGGATAGGGATTCTAGTTAAGAATCTATACAAGCTGGAGGTATATGGCTACGCTGCCATGATGGGAAAGGCTGAGAAAAAGTGGTGAGTCCGGGATGAGGGTGAATTATGGAGCAGTGGGCCATCTTCATCATGGAGAATTGAAGATCATGCAACAAATATACACTAGACTTCCAAGGGGAACACATGCTCAGTTAGATCAATGCAAGGGTTTCACCATGGGAAGTATGTAAAGTCCACCTTTCATGAAAGGAGAAGCGTGCTTTGGTGATCTTGGAGAGAATTCACACAAGCGTGTGTGGACCATTCTCGGTTACTTCAACAACAAAGCATAGGTATTATGTTATTTTGTTGATGAATTTTCTTGTAATAAATGTGGATCTTCTTCATGCAAAGATCAAACATTCTCAAAAATTCTCTGAGTTTAAAGCATTGGTAGAAAGTCAGGAAGCAAGTGAGAGGCTGGGAGGCGATAATGGTGGAGAATACATCTCCTAGCAATTCAAAGACTTCACAACAAAGAAGATTTGAGGGCAACTCATAAGCCTCATAACCCACAACAAAATGGGGTCATGGAGAGGGAGAATAGAGCGATAGTGGGTGCAACCTGGCGATGTTGCATGATCATGGCCCACAAATGCATTTGTAGGTGAAGCATGCAATGTTGCAGTTTATGTGCAAAACCATTGTCCTCATAGAGTAATTGGCATGAGTACACCTAAATAAGATTTTATTGGTAAGAAACCATATGTTTCTCACTTTAAGATTTTAGTATCTGTTTATGTGCATGTGACCAAGAATGCCATGAAGAAGTTGGAAGAGCCATTTGCTAAAGTTGGGATATTTGGCCAAGGGGAATTTTTGTGAAAAACATCCCTTAATTATCGTGTGTATTTTTCTAATAGTAAGATGACTATTATATGACGGGATATAAAATTCAATGAAAGGAAAGCCACATCACGGTTGTCTGAGGGATTTAGACTTGCATGCATAGGAGGAATTGTTGGTTCCCAAGATGAGTCTCAAGATGTGTATCAACCACATGAGGAAGTTCATGAAGTGAAGCCACTCATGCGAGGCTATCCATGAAATGGGAAGAAAGCATACGGAAGCTGATAGATTGAACTAGATGTTGCAGAATGTGAGGCACCTACTTCATAGTGTGAAGCAGACAATCTCACAATTAGATTTACTAGATACATTTCTCTCATGAGAAAATGTATTTTGGTTGAACCATCTTCATTTTGAGCAGTTCAAGATCCCACTTGGTTTGATGCTACGGTGGAGGAGTGTAGCTCCCATTGTCAAAAACATTACATGGGAAATTGTCCCAAGAACGGTCGACAAATCGGTGGTAGGTTCGAGATGGATATATAAGGTAAAGCAAGATGTTGATGGGAGTGTGAAGAAATACAAGGCTAGGTTTGTGTCCCAAGGCTTCTCACAAATCGAGGGGATAGATTATGAATAAACCTTTGCAACATGTTCTTCATAAGATCCATCCTTGCACTCTGAGCGCAGATGGGCAGCATTCATTAGATGGATGTAAAAGCTGTGTTTCTCAATGGGATCATTGAGGAAGAAGTGTACATAAAAGTAACTGAAACAGTTGAGATCTTGAGGAAATTGAGTCACATGTGTGCTGACTCAAGAGAGAGCATTGTATGGAATGGAAGCAAGCTTTTTCCGTGTGGTACTCGGAGGACAACTATTTCACAGGCAGGCTTCACTAAAAGTGAAGGATGAACTACCAAATTGTGGTGGAGGTAAGTTTTAATGATTGTTCTTTATGTTGATGATTTTAATATTGACTAGTGATGGCGGTGATACACTCCGTAGCCAAAGGAGGACCTTGCAAAGGCGTTTGACATGAAGGATATGGGTCTCCTTCATTATTTCCTTGGATTGGAAATATGTAAGCGAGATGGTGTTTGTGTCTCAAGACAGAAGTATGCAGGGAATCTTGGGTAAAGTTTCATGGAGGAATTTTACTGAAACCGATGGGTACTCCTCTTCCAGGAAATTGGATTAAAGAGGATGCTACTTCTAGAGTGGTAGTGGATGCTACTATCTATCTGTCTAGTGAGTTCGCTAATGTATTTAGTGAACACAAGACCAGTTTTATTTTCTATGTGGTTATGACTAGCAGAGTGATGGTTAAGCCTACCAAAGTATTTTGGAAGGTGGGTAAGCATGTACTGAGATATCTAAAGGGCACATATGTGTATGGATTATGGTATAGATAGGGAGATGAGGTGAAGTTGCATGGATTCATGGATGCATATTGGGTGGACAGCTGGCAGTTGAAAGGCACATTAGGGTAGTCTTTAGTATCAAATCTACAAAGCTGTTCTTAGTACATCAAAGCAGTCTTGTCTTACTGGTTCAATGGAAGAAATACATGAGGGGAGTCCCAAGTTCATGTGAGGCTATATGGTATAGAAACCTATATTGGTTGGTTTGTTTGGTTCTCATTTAGATCAGATAGTGATTCATTGTGATAAATCATAGTTACATTAAACTCGTTAATCCTATGTTTCATGACTAGATCCTAAGCATATAGATATCGGTATCATCATATGGTGTGTGTGCAGCAGAGAAGATCATGTTGATACATTCCCTCTGAGGAAGATAGGGATAGCAGGCATTACATGAAGGGTACTCACCGAGGAAAATTCAAATACCAACAGAGAGGCGAGGATGGGGTGAAGGATAATCCCTTTTTGTTAAGAGGGAGTGTTAAAAGGTGTAATAAATGTGTGTATTTGTACCATAAATAAATTGGGCAATTAAATATTAATCTATTACATTACTTGAAATAGTTAGCGAGAGAATGGTGTCAGGTTAGCTAGCGGAACTGAGTTCAAGGTTGGTAGTGGGACTGGAGTTAATTAGTTGTAACTAGTCTTGAAGTTTATGTAGTTATAAATAATAGTTATGTGAGTTGTAAAAGAGTAGTTTAACTCAATTAGAACTAAGTGACTTGAAGTTGTAACAGAGTTATAAGTGTAGTTATGTGAGTTGTAAAGTAGTTTAACTCAATTAAGTGAGTTAAGCTCAGTTGTACTAGTTGTACCTGAACTTACACTAGTGAGAGATCAGTGACTTAATTATTAATTAATTCACAATCAGTGGTCTCACATGAAACTGAAGATTTACCACTGTTAACTACATGCATGTCAGATCCAGTGGAGACCCAGTTGAGATAACAGGTGAAAGGGACAATGTGACTATCAATTTTGACTTTAGTGGGTGCAATCATGCAACCACACACACATTGGATGTGCCAATGAGGAATGCACAACCTAGGAAAGAGGATTTGAATTCATTCGCAGGGTTTTGATAGCAGGGATTGCGTAGAGGAGGCAGGTTGTCTGGAGGCAGAGAATTGGCACATGAATTTGTTGATTTTTGTATGACAATGTGAGATGATTGTATTGTACTGAGAGCTCTTGGATTAGAGTTTTGTATGAGATTGTTTCATGATCCATGATATACATAATATATGATAGTGGGGTTTTTATCTTTATGCTTTCCCAATAAAACATCTGTGTTATGTGCGATTGATCTCTCTTCTTGATATTGCAATTGGCAATCGTGTTTTAAATTCCGCAAGAATATTTGTAGAAGTGATTCTGTATTTAATAGTGGCATATAATTGTTAGATTAGGAGAATCCAGGAAATACATAATTTGTATTAAAATTTCTACAAATCATGATATGTTCCCGACATAGAGTGATTTGACAATTCATATTCTCCTAGAACTTAACCACTACATTGATCTGTGGCTTAGCACCATACTGGTCCATGATATTTATTTAAAAGGAATGGATGGTCATTTTTTGATGATCGATTATGAGAAACTCTCTTGTAAATCTATCTGTAATATTTTTATTTTGCATTAATAAATTGTTCCAAGTGGCCATGTTGGATAGGGATGTGGATGTTTCCTTGTAGGGGTATTACCACATAAAAACATCAGTTTCTTGATCTTTGATCTGGTTGTGTGAGTGGTTACTGAAGATGTTCTTCCTCTATTGGAATACCTAGGTTTTAAAACATGGTATCAGAGCGCATTTGAAGATCCAATCCCATTGTAGATTGAGATCATGAAACCGTGTTGCCGCATCTGTGGTTTCTTCCATTTTCATACATTTCTAGGATGAGAGGATTGTTCCATTATGCTCATTTTAGTTAGGAACGCCCTTCATTTCACTTGAAAAGGTTTATGTTTTCCTAAGATAATTCTATTTCAGTCATATCAGGAGGTATATAGCTCGAATATGCCCTTTAAATTTTTTACAACTCGATAATATTTCAGTTTTATTTTAGTTTTCTGTTTTTTATTTTCAGGTTGATACTATTTTTTATCTGTCTATACTCTTTTTCTCACACTTTGTGTGATCTTGGAAAATCATAAACATAGCAGAAAGGGTTTTCCTATCTTTTTATGATCTTTGTCATGCATTATGTGCGATCTTGGTAAATAAAAAACATAGGGAAAAATGCACTTTCTGGGTAAGTTAACCAAGATATAACCCTTGTTGACGTCGAGAAGAAAAAAAATTCTCGTGTGAAAAGAGTTTTTTATGAGCACGGTCTCCAAGGCCTTCTTCAACAACACCACCCACAATCCTCCTTCTAAACAATATAATGTGTTTTTCACTAGCTCACTTGGTTAAAAGTTTCTTTATTAAGTAAGAGGTATCAAGTTCAAGTCTCCTTTTTGTTACTTTTTTGAAAAATTTCATGCATCCATTGTAAAGTGTATTTCACTTAAATTATAAAAGTGAATCACTATAAGTAGCTTTAAAATTTTATTTTAAGTTATTTGTTTTGTATGTAACTTTCATTTACATGGTAACTTCATTGTAAAAGTGATCCCCTCTTATTCTATAAAAGTGGGTCACTTCATAAGCAACATATTTGTAAAAGTGAGGTTATTAGAAGGAGGGGTATCACCACGTGGACCAACTTCTACTTTTCATGTGGATCTTTGGTTATTTTTTATGCATTTTTTCAAAATGGCATAGCTTTCACATCAAAAGTTCTTTTTCAATGTCATTTTTTTGGAAATGGCCTATTTTTCCAAGAGCATTCCATCTATACCATCAGTTTCATATTTTAAATCCATAATCATTGCATATTTAATATGGATTCTCCCAATGATATTTTACTTACTAGTACCAACTACTTCTCATGGAAATTCCATATGGAAGATATATTAAGAAGTAAAGGATTGTACCAAATTACCTTGAGGAAAGAACAAGAGACCATTGATGATGAAAAGTACTCCAAATGGGTTAATAGGAAAGATGAAGCACGAGGAATAATCAAAATTTCAATCTCTTCTAATTTAAGGTTTCATCTTCAAGCAATTTAGAGACCAGATAAATCTTGGGAAAAGATTGAAGATATGTTTGGTAAACACAATTTTATTTGAGCTCACTAGTTGGAAAATTGGTTAATGACTTTAAGTCCAAATGATTTTCCTTTCATTGAAGATTACTTATCTAAGTTCAAAACACTTATACTTTTGTGTATAGAATTCCAACTAGATCTGAAGGAAGATTGATGCATATATGATATTGTTTCTAAGCTTGGTAGTGGATATTTTTTTTTTGTATCTACCTTTTATGCCACTAGAGAAGTCTACAAAGGGCTTATAAAGAACATCTCTTGAGTCCTTTTGTCATGCTTTAATTCGAGAGAAATATAAGCTTGTGCAAATTGGACTAATCAACAATGCAGGTAATCCAACAAAGCCTTAGTGGCCTAGAAGAAATATAGATCCAAGAATATCAAGAAGCAACATCCTCACCAAAAAAACAAGAAAACCAAAGGTTCCAACCCCTCTCTGCTAACTTCTGCTCCTAATGGTGACAAAGGAGAAACATCCAAAAATAAGAAGACTGACAGACATTGCAACTTTTGTGGTAAAGATGGTCATGTGGAGTCCAAATGTTTTAAGAATATGGAAGCTTTGAAATCAATGATGAAGAAGCACAACATAAATATTGATTCTTCTTCTTCCAACTCTTCTTCTCATGGAAATGCACTTTTTGCTTCTGTTTTTTCCTTTAATCCAACTTCTACTTCTTCTTTTGAAGAGTGGCTTATTGATTCTAGAGCATCTTATCATATGGCTAAGGATAAAGCCATATTTTCTTTTCTTAATGAATGTAACACCAATAAAATATTTGTTGGTGATGATAGATCTCTTAGTGTTGTAGAGTCTATAACACTTTAGGTAGATAATGGTCATTTAAATAATGTATTATGTGTTACAAGTCATTATTGAAACCTTCTATCACTGTATCAAATCACTCATTCAGGTGAAGCTAAAATTGTAGAGTTTTCACTCCACCAAGTTGTAATCAAGGATCTAAAATATTCTAACATGTTCTTGCAACTGGAATTAATTATGATATTACCAGGTTGTACAAGTTTGAAAAATTTGGGGAATCATATTTTCTATTAGTTTTTTTTCTCATAGCGATGACTTGAAAAACCTTTGGGGTGAGCAGTTTGGTCATATAAACTATCACTCATTGCAAAAAATATGTAATCAACAGATGGTGACTAGTCTTCCTCTTTCTTTTTGCAGAGATGGCATTTATGTCGGTTGTGTTCTCAACAAACATCATTGGGATATTTTTGACTAGTAATACTCTTGGCACACCTCAGCCCCTTTGCAGCTTGGTCACACTGACTTCTGTGGTCCACTTTCTTCTCTTTCCTTTTATGGGTGCAATTATTTCTTAACTTTCATTGATGACTTTTCCAAATGCACTTGGGTTTACTTATTAAAACTTAAGAGTAAAGTGTTTAACAAATTTTTGGCCTACAAATTCCTTGTAAAAAAACAATTTGGTTATCAACTTCAAAGGTTAAGAACAAATAATGGAGGTGAATATGTGAACAACAATTTTACAAGTTACTACACTACATAGGGCATCCAAATGTAACACACTATTCCATATACACCACAACAAAATGATGTTGTTTAGAGAAATAATTGCACATTAAAAGAAATGGATAATTGTATAATCCAATCTAAGGGACTAAGTCTTAATTATTGGGTGGAATCCATTAACTATGAAAATTATATAGTAAATTGCACTCCCACAAAGGCTCTAAAAATATAACACCAAAAAAGCATGGAATAAAATTAAGCCATATGTAAGCCAGTTTCGTGTATTTGACAGTGTCACATGGGTTCATAGTTTTTATGAGAAAGGGAAATATTTATAGCCTAAAAGTGAGAAGTGTATTTTTTTTGGTTATTTTGTAGATGTCAAAGGCTCTAATGCCTCCTTCCTTCTCCTATTGTGTCGCCTTTGTAAATCCTTCAATCCTACCCCAAGATTTTCATAAGGGGGGATGTTAGGATATTTAGACACTTAGGAGTTAGTTAAGATCAGCTTGGTCAAATGTGTCATTAGGTAAAAGTGTGTTTCTTTTATATGCATTAGTATGCATGTATAGTTAGGTAATCCAACAATCACGATATGTTCCCAACATAGAGTGATATGATGGCTCATATTATCCTCGATATTAACGAATACATTGATCCATGGATTAACACCGGATTGGTCCATGATCTCTATTTAAAGAGAAAGGAGGGTCATTTATTGATGATGGACTGTGATAAAATATCTTGTAAATCTCTATGTAATATTTTTCTTTTGCATTAAAAAATTGCTCCAAGTGGTCATGTTGGTTGGGGTCGTGGATGTTTCCCCATAGGATTTTTACCACGTAAAAACATCAGTGTGTTTATATTTGATCTGGTTGTGTGAGTGGTTACTGATGGTGTTCGTCCTCTGTTGGAATACTTGTGTTTTTGAGCACACACACACACACACATTGCTCTCAGTTGAGATAGGATATATACATTAGTTTTATTTCTACATATTAGATATATGAATTCATTTGCATAATTAAATAGGAATGCATATAGGATCCAATAAATACTCATGATAGTCTCCTTTTGAGGATCACAATTCTTTCAGTGGAAATCAGGCCCACATACTAGTTAAAATCACCACTCCAAATAAAAGCATATCTAAATGGGATCTGTGATTAGATTATTCTCCCTCTTGTTGGTATGGGACTTGTTTCCCGTATCAATAGGTTATTACAACATAGGATTTATAGGAGCAAGGTATGTTTCCTCATAGTTCATGGAAGAGATCAATATTTCAGATATCAATATTATTATTGGATCAAAGAGATTACAAACTAGTTTAGCTATTTGATTCTACAAAAATATTAAAAGGTATTTAACTGTTACCTCCATGGTTGTTATGCTTGGATGAAAGAAAGTTATTATATACCTATATTCATTTCCATGAAATGGAAATAGGTTATGTTTATTGAAGAGTCCATCTCTCGAAATATTAAGAAACTTTGTGTCAAGTAAAAACATAAGTTTGCAATGGTCCTACTATAGCAGTTCAATGAAAATGTCAACTGTACTAATCTTCCTGCAACTGGAAATGATATAAGAGTGACAAAATTTTGTCCCTCTTTTGGATACTTAAGTGGGAATAATTACTTCCTCTCTTTGTTTTATCCGTGTATTCCCCCCACCCCCTTTTTTTTTCTTTTCATTTATTTTTACAAACCCTCACTATCAAAGAACTAGTTTTCAAACATGATTTTCCTGATTGTGCCTCAAGTAGGTTTTCACAATTGGTATATATTTGTCCTAGAGAAAAAAAACCAATAACTTGGTTTAGTATCACTAGGTCTAGGGATGCCTGGAATAGGTTTTCTTCCCTAGATTGTTTTTCTTTTTCTTATTCTTTTGTTTCTTCTTTCTTAATAGAATGAGACTAGGAGGAGGAAGTAGGTTTATGTGGAGATGCTACATGGATTAAAACCTCCATATCTTCTTGTCTAATCACATCATGAATAAATTCCTCCTCCGATGTTGGCTTCAGGTACAATCACAATCCATGGCCATTGGCCATTATTTGAGTTATGTCTTCATCAATTGTATGCATCTTGATAGAGTCATTATCATAAACCGTATCACTTTCATATGGTCCCATAGAACAAGTGCAATTTTTTCCTCTAAAGTCCTTGTAACTAGAGTCAAACAAGAGGGCCCAATAACCTTCCTTAAACTTCTTTTTCTTGATGAACCCATTGTTCCATTTATATCTTTGTTGTTGAACAAGAGAAATTTTCTAGAG
>SNQJ01S0006994.1:65679-76128 GCA_010110895.2 Picea sitchensis | reverse complement strand
AAAAAAAAAGTTCCTCATAGATAAAGTCAGTTGCTTTTTGTTCCGTTTCTCTTGGAAAATCATTGGCTTCAACCCATTCAATGATGTAATAATTTCACACCAATATGTACACTTTCTATTTTGACGAAGGGTTGATTGGTCCAAAAAATTAAAGGACCCATTTTTCAAACTACTCAAATAAAACTTCTGGTTGTAGTGGAATTTCATCTAATTGGACTGGTTGTCCCATCTACTGACAAATGTCATAGCTCCTAACATACTTCTTGGCATCCCATCTACTGACAAGTGTCCACCACAAGGTTGGTCATGGAATTCTTTGAGAATATCATGTATTTCATCTTCCCTAACACACTGTCAGATGATGAGGTCTGGTCCTATGTGGAAGATATGGCTCTCGATCCATGAATACATGGAACTTTGTTTGATGACCTTCTAACATGCTTTTGGTGAAAGGTGTTGTGGAAGTCTTCATGTAGCTTAGTAACTAGAGATGCCTACAAACCACAATGTCTTAATAGATAAAGAAAACATATGTTCAATAGGGAAAATATCTTCCATAGGACCAACATCCCCCTCATGAGTAAGCCTATAGAGGAAATCAACGAAAACATTCTCTTTCTCAAGCTTGTCGAGGATGGTAATGCCATAATCTTGTAACAATAGTATCCATCTAGTCACACTACCATTAGTAACGGGTTTATTAATTAAGTAACAGATGGCAGAATGATCTGTATGTATGAACACAGGATAACCAGTAATATAATGACAAAATATTTTGATTAAATGAACAAAAAACAAGAATTCCTTCTTTGTTATTGTGTAGTTTGTTTGGGTTGGGGTGAGATTCTTACCGGTATAGTAAATAGCATATGGATTTTGTTCCTCCTTTTGAACTAGTACAACTCTTATAGTAGTATCTGATGCATCAATAGATATGTGTAAAGGTAGGGACTAGTATGGACCCCATATCACCGGTGCAATTGAAATCTTTTATTTTAGGGCTTCGAAAGCCTCCTAATATTGAGTATCCCAAGATAATTTTGCAGTCTTGGAAAGTGATTGGAGCAATTGTGAGGAAATCTTGGTGACGTTTTCAATAAACCCACGATAGTTACATGCATGGCCTAGGAAAATATAGACATATTTTTTATTTGATGGAACTGTAAGCTTAAGGATTACCTTGATATTTTCTAGATATACTCTAATACATGTAGGTGAGATGTGATGCCCTAGTGTAATCCATTCAGTGAGAATCATCTGGAATTTTTCATTACTGAGGGAGAGGTTAGTTTCCTGGAACCTTACTAGAAAGTTTTCAAGGTTCCCTAGAGATTCTTCAATTTTTTCCCCATATACCATGAAATCATCCATGTATATCTCAACACAATCATGAACTAGGTCTGAGAATATTCCAAGGACAACCCTTTAAAAGGTAGCAGGGGTATTGCACAACCCAAAGGGTATCACTCAGTGAGCATAAGTCCCCCATGGGAAAGTAAAAGTAGCTTTCTCCTAGTCTTCAAGGGAAATACAAATTTGATTATAACCATTGAACTCGTTAATAAAATAAAAATATTTCTTGCCTGCCAGGGTGTCTAGAACCCGATCGATGAAAGGTAGGGAAAATTAATCCTTAAGGGTTTCTTTGTTGATTTCTCTATAATCTATGTATATATGCATTTTTTCTTGCACAATTACCAATGGAAAAACTCACTTACTCTCAGAGATGGGGTAAATGAAATTCATATCCAATAGTTTCTACAACTCTTCCTTGATTATATCTTTAGAGATGGATTTATCCTCTGTTGGGGTTTCCTGATAGGTCAGTCACCTTCCTTGATATATATATATATATGATGGGTACATAGAATAGGATGTATCCCTTTCATGTCATTATAATTCCAAGCAAATGCTTGACTATGTCTTCGTAATACTTTCACAAGCTAATACTGTTAGAAGGTATCTAGGTTAGAGTTGATGTTTAAGGTTTTCCCGGGATAAATTTCGATTGATGTACTTGTAATTGTAGGGGAAACATCTATTGGAACTGTTGAATTACTTAGTTCTACCATTTATTCAAGGGACTAGGTTTCTTGGGAGTTTTGTTCCATGATACATCCAAGGGAAGGGTATACTAAAGTAAATTATGAATGTATTATGAACTCACAAATGAGGTCATCTTCATTATTCCTTAAGAAGACCAATGCATTCTCCATAGATAGGAGAGGTTGAGTGACTTCATAATCACTATATTCTACCCAAGAAGGTGTTTCTATATTTGAAGAAGGTTTAGCAAGAGGATAAAGAGTGAGTGTTTTGGTGGAATTTCCATGAGAGATCGTCATATCGCCTAACTTTTAACTAATGTAGGAATATTCCATGGCCATCCAAGGCTTGCCTAATATCAATGGATACCCACCCAATTTGGATTTTAGTTGTAGAATCATGAATTCTATTGGATACACCCAAGATTCCACATATAATATAACAAATTCTATTGGATACACCCAAGATTCCACATAGAATATAACATCATCTACTAAACTTTCTGGCTTAACGGTAGATCTACCAACTAATTGAAGAACAATAGGGGTTGATCATGGGTTGGAAAATTGGAGTTTCTCCATTTTCTTATTTATCATGAAATTAATTGTATCCCCTAGTTCAATAAAAGTGTTAGGAATGGGAATGATATTGATATGGAAATTGACTACCAGACTCCCTGGGTCCACATATTTGGTCATAAAAACCTTCCCTAACATTAAGTCTGCTAGCTTCCCAATCACATGAGTAGTTGGGGGATCCTTCTTATTCATCCATGGCTTCCTTAAGCATAGTTACCTAATAGCTTTGGAATATATTGGGTTAGCCTTAATTTCTTTAAATAGGAGGATATTAACACACACATTCATTAATTCCCCTAAGAGATCAAATTTGAGTTGTACCAGAGGTTTATCGATGGTTAGTCAGGTGGGGCTAAAATAGGTTCAGAAGTTTTATGTTGATCAATAGTCTCTGAGGTGGATGATTCTAAGTCTAGGGAAGAGTCTTGTTCTTCTAGTTCCTAGTGATCCTCCTCATCATCGTGTTCTCGAATGATAGATGAGGCTTGAATATTGACTACTTTCCATGATCATACATGTATATCATCACACTCCATGAGAGATACAAAATAAGTCAGAAAATGAGGTTACTCAGCATTGCAGGTGGGATGAGCTACTTTATTATTCATTTTAGGCATGGGTTGGGTAGGAATTTTTGGTTTCCTTTGAGGTGGTTGTGTGTATGGTAATTGAAATTGTTGTTGATGATTAGTCGAAGAATGAGGATGAAGTGTATATTGTTGAGGTGGGTTTCCAAACGTTTTGTGTCCTCTCCAAACTTGTTTCCACAGTTGATTCTGAGCTTGAGGGGGGAAATACTTCGAGGGCATGGATGCATACCAATTTGGGGGTGGATATTGGTATGGAACAAAGTAATAAAGGTATTGAGTTGATTCTTGTGCCATACCTGTTGGTCATGATGGTCATGTTCGTTTCTGGGATACAAAAATAAATTCATCGGTTTCCTCGTTAGGCCCTTGGTATACTGCCTTAACTTAGGCAATGAGGGACAATTATTTGTAGCATGGATATTTTCAAAAATTAAACATGGTTATATTATATCCAAAGGACATTCCCACAAGGGATGTTTCTTCTGACATCTAGAGAAGAAAATGGATAGTGCTAGATCAACATATTATTTCCTTTTCTTAGCTTGAAGAGTATCCAGCTAGGATCTAAGTGAGATAATAATTCCAATTTTGAAATTTTCTAACATATTTTGTATCTCAACTTTAGTCATCCCCCCTCCATTAGATGACTTGGTGACTTTTGAGACTATGTCTCTAAGACCTCTCCCACATTTGGTAGTGCCTCGCGAATAACACCTACATAATTAACATAATTTATCATATGTGAATTAGGATATTTATTCATCCCCCATGATATTTAACACATATATGTAGTAATCCCTAATTCCCCAAAGGAAAATTATGCATAGAGTTTCAATATCTAGTGAATTTTATTTGGTCCTATGCAAATTATACTGGAATATCTCAACATAGTCCTCTAAGATTTCCTCATCCCTTTGTGCCACTTTTTAAATTTCCTCCCTGATGTCTCTCACCTTACAATAGTCCTGGTATTTCTTTAAAAAATTATGTCTCATCTCCTTCCAGGCTCTAATAGAGTTTTCCCCAATCCCATGAACTAACAAAGTGTTGCCTCCTTGGAATAGTTTTAACTTTTGGGCATCCAAGGAATAATCATAACTTTGACAAAGGACATCTAATTATAAGAGAAAAGTGTATGTATTCTCACTAGCCAAACCATGAAAATTAGGCAAGGTAGAAGTTAGAATATTTTTCATTTTGGTTGTCCCACTTGAATCCTGGCTAAGAAACTCAAAATTGACTGTTTCTTTTTGTTTCATTGCTTTTACTTCTTCTCCCATGCCGAGAAACTTAGTTTCATAGAATACCAAGGATTTGTTTGATTCAACATAGTGATTAGGCTCCTCAATAAGATTATCAGGTAAGCCTTGATATTCAGGTTTTAGGGATTCATAAGTGGGGAGGCCTATACATATGTCAGTTGTAGACTCCACTCTAGAGGGGTTGTCAGTGATGGTAGATGTTATTTTCTCAATGGGGATTCTAATTTGGGGTCTAGAAACACCTTGAGGTTTTCCTTGTCCTTCTAATTTTCCTACCTGGGTGTTAATGTTGCGAGTGTCTCCTACTGCACCATGACCACGAGGATTCCTAAATCCATGAGTCATGGATCCTAAAGTATATTAATTATAAGGTACCTAAAAGGAAATTTACTAGCCTAAATATTTTCCTCATTATACCTAGTATAAAACAACTAGCCTATATCCTTTAGTGCCTCTCCGACAATGACACCAAAAATGAAAGTGTTTCTATATAGGTTTATTTTAATCTAGGAACACATAATCATTTAACTTATCAACTGGGGTTACATGTTATTTTTATGAGACATACACACTATTTGTGCAAGATATAAGTACTTGTATTGAATGATGAGAGGACATTAACACTAAGTCTGCAAACTAAAAGCAATGTTAATGATAAACAAGAATAACTAGGAAGAAAAATGGATTTCTCAATCTCAGACTAAGAGTTATAATATTGAGCCCAATATATGTCTACCACATGGATTTGAAATACATAAGCAACATGTATCTCATCCATCTATGTGGTTAGGTCTCAATTTATTAACATTCATCATATAAATAGAAAGGAAACTTCATTTACAATTGAGTTATAAAATCAACACAACTAAACACAACTTTTAGATATTATCTAACTCGGAATAGAGTATATAAAAGAAATGCAAATTGTAAATGAAAACCATAAATATTTAACTTGCAAATAATCATCTACTTACAACACAATAATGAAAATAAGAACACAATTTATAAACTCATAAATACTGGTCAACATGGTACCTTTGGAGTGGGCCCTTGCTTTGAGTGATAGATAGCTCACAAACTCTCAAAACAAAATGATACAGTCTTCAAACACGTTCTAAAATGAATTAGCTCTTCATTATTGAAAATGAAAATGATTTTGTACATATTTTATCTCAATCACAACATCAATACTTTCATATCACTCCCTTTGAAGCCAAACATCATACAATATATAAATATTTGTTAAGCCCCATTTAGAAAACAAGTGACAAATGAAAAATACTAACAGTTGTAATAAAACTTGCTCCTCCTTTCCATATTTCATTTGGTTAGAAAGAGGGGTCTGATCCATCATTCATTCTTCATTATTGGGATGAATTATGACCTTGTATACAAAAATAACATGTCCACATTCTCCTCATGTTCCCAATATCCTCAATCAACAAATAGAAATCAAGATTTCTCTCGCATGTGTCCTGACCTGCACCCAAAACCCTTGCTAAACAGGTAGATAACTGCTCCAAAATATTTGTTAAACTGGTATTTGGTTGCTCTTATTTTATAGATTCAACCATACTCTAGAAATTGGTTGGAATGTTGATAACACCCAAAAGACCCATTGGAGTTATGGTTGTTCGCATATGCTTAAGAACCCTATCCAAAATACTCTTCTCCTCAACCATATCAACATTGGAACTTATTTAAATGGTTTATAAAAGATACCATGAACTCACACAATATATTTAGCACATGATTTATAATTGGAAGACAAAAAACCAAAATATAATATGTAATACCTATGAGCCAATTCATTAATAAGATAGCTAATTTAATAATAAGTGGGTGATTTAATGAGGCAATGATAAATGAAAATCAAGGTTATGCCAGGATCAATGATACCATATAGGACACCTAACAAAAATACCAAGAAGTGAGTAGCAATAGGAATGAGATGGGAACTCCAAACTTCCATTGATAAGATTATTGTTGCGTTGTTGTAGACGAATGTGTAGAAATCAGTTGAAATAAAATGTAGTGGAAGAAAATTTATTGTATTCCTTGTAGAGTTTAATGTACAACAATGGAGGATGTAGATTTAGTGAATGAAACCATGATGAAAGTTGCATTGGGAAATTGTAGATGTGAATGGTTTACCTTATAAGCATGAGGTCTTTCTTTCTTAAACCTAGGGAGTTTGATGTAGGAGCATAAAATTCATTCTGGGGATGGGTAGGTAAAGACAAGCTACCAAATCTTGTTGTAGAATATATGTTGCGGAAGTGTTGTGAAATAATGGAAATGTTATGGGATAATGACAGTGATGCGAGACAATACCAATGTTGTGGGATAATGACAGTGATGCGAGACAATACCAATGTTGTGGGATAATGACAATGTTTTTGGATAGTAATAGTGTTGCGGGAACATGATAGGATATATAAAATGATATCATTGTTGTAGATCATAATGATGTTGTGGATTGTGGTAGTGTAGTAGAATGGGAGCGTTGGTATAGGAAATTGTTGTGGGAAGCTATTGTGGGAGAGATGCAGGAATTTGTTGTAGGAGAACTATGGGAATATTGTTGTAGAAAAAAATAGATCACATGTTATGGCAGTGGAGTAGGATTCAATGGAATATAAAGGCATAGCATGGAAATATTATAAAGGCATGAGAGGATATGTGGATTCAAGGGAATATTGACCACATGATCATGAAGATAGCTCAAGGGGAAGGTGAAGCACTACAAGTAGAAAGAGGAAGATGTTTGAGCATGAGGAACTCGTGGGAAGCTGAAGGAGAATATATTTTGAAGGTGCATAAACACAACATCAAGTAGCTGGGAAAGATAGCTTACAGAGGATATCTTGCAAGAGGCAGAAGGATATCTCGCAAGGAAGAGGAGTTGTTATGATTTTCATGGATTTCATCTTGACAATCCAACTATTTTTGTAAGCTCACATATGCGGCCTTGGAGCCGGTGTATTGTATTTCATTATCAATGAATAAAAGAATTAGGTTTCCGGATTAAATCCTCATGTCTATGTGTGAATGAGTTGTGAGTTTACATGGATGTGTTATACTCTGTATGTATTATTGTAGATTATGTTTCCTTTCCCTAAATTATAATAAATCTGTGAATTATGTCCATTTTTGTGGAGAATGGTTTGATTGGGTCTAACTATAGGTGGGTGCGGGTGTATGAGTAGTCCATGCTTGGATTGGTGATCACCTGCAGGTGGGCACATGTCTTTGGAAGGACAAACATGCCTTGGATTGATGATTTATGTAGATGGGCACAATTGATGGTGTTAATATGTTGTGTGAAGCTAGTGTATTTGCATTGTTGTAGAATATTGTTGGTGAGATTTCATTAAATAATGCTAACAATTTTGAGCGTGCTTGTTGTATGACCATAGAGGTTTCTGAGAGAAAGAAAGAGGGTCTATGAGATGTAAGAAGTTTATGTAGGAGGGAGGATGATCCATTGGGTTGAGAACTAACCCTTGATTGAAGATTAGAGAATATGTGTAGATGTTCAGTGCACACTTGTGTTTTGTTGGTGCAAAAGAAGAGAGGATAGTTCCAAATGTGCAACCCTAGCAGTTGTAGCATGGACTGATGAGGATAAATATCTATGTTTATGTTATGTAGAAGCAATCTTGGAGAAAATTCAAAATCTATGTGGAAAATTGGTCATTAATGCCATCAAGGGTCAAAGCCTTAAGATTCATCCATAGAATTTGGATAGTTTTTGGAGCTCCATATGGATGCAATTTTTGGAGCAGCTTGAATTTGCGAAGGCCCATGATCACCACTACCGCTATTAAGATATAGGGGACCTTTGTATAAAAGAGTATGTGGTGATCTTGGGAGGCTATCAAACACAAATTGATCTGGAAAAGTGATTCTCTTAAATTGGGCTCTCTTTCAATGAACACAACCTTTGTGTTGTTATTGGTCCTGGAAGATGGAGAGCGTCTGGGTGAGGTTACCTAGTTCTCGACAAAAATATTTTTTTAAGAGGGAATCCAATTCCATAGGAATCACTACAACACTTAGTTTAGAAATTGGAAGACTTAGGATACATTAAAAACAAAATTCAATATGAGCATCCCATATAGAATAATACTAAAAAGAGTTCAAGAACTAATACAAAACAATACATATTTTTAAAGTCAGTGTGTGAGGGATGAATAATTGGTTGATGCACTAAAGTTGGAGTCAAAGGAAGTGTTTCAAGAAATTCAAGTCGGTCAACATATATAATTGGTTATTTGCTAGCCTTGAGATGGATGCCAAATTGAACAAAGTTTGGAGAATCAAGTCAAAGAAAAAACATGTCTATACTGGTTGAAATACATATGGAATATGTACCTAGAACCTAAAAAAAGTGTTTTTATTGGTCCTTAATAGAAGGTAACTTACATGTTGGTCAACACCTAAAATACTTAAGGGTCCCCAAGTGCAATTTCTCTCTGTCTAGGAAAAATGAAACCCTCAAACACCCTATATGGTATCATAAATATGCCTAGTTTGGTTGAGAGTGGGCCTTTAATATTTGGCACCAAATACTCCCTTTGAGTATTCCTTGGAAGTTATCCCTCTTAGGATATTCTCTCCCATGGGCTGTGGAATTTAATACATCATGGTAGTAGGATGTAATAGATATTTTATATCATCTTTGAAAATCAATGAATGATGTATTTTTACAAACGCATAACGCAATACAAAATTTACCTAACATGATGGCTCCCTAATCCATGTCCATCTCTGTTTACAGATCTAGATGCAAACACACAAGGTGGAAACTAAATCGGTGCATTTGTGTGAGCTTATGGACTAGACTAGACAAGTGCAACATGTGCCATGAGTAGGGTGGCTCTTGAAGGGAACAATTTGGCTCATTCAGTACAATCAATAACTTTAGAGGATCATTGACATCATCATAGGGAAAGCTAAGTAGTCAAAGAGCATCGCAAAAGGTGAAGGAGTTGGTTATAATTTAATCATTTATAACCAAAATATTTATTGCTTTTTTCCATACACTTAACTCATTATAATTATTTATTATATACCTTGTTGAACAGGTCTTAATAACCAATATATATATATATATATATATATATTCATTCTCACCATTTTACATTAAAATATGACCTATTTTCATCTTATTAAATGCCTACCCCTACTGTCAAAGATAATTTAAAACTTGACCATCACTCTCATTTATACGTGCGATATTTCATGCCTTCTATATATTCCAATGAAGTTCCATTACAAAAAGCAACGATAATGCTTTGAATTGTTTGCTCTATTGTCTCCACTTGCTCATCCATAGTCATTGTTTTGAATTTGGTCATATTTGGGTTAGCCTTTCTGTGGAGCACTTCCTCCTAGTCCCGGGTGCCTTCAGTAAAGATTTCATATTCAAAACTATCATGAGAATACGATTAATAGGAGGATACCTGGGATGCGTGTTGGGGGACTAAACCCTTTGGATCATGCCTATGAAAGAGGCCTGTGGGGAACTGATACTCAAGCTGATTTAACTCTTCTTGTTTCTCCTAGATAGTTTCCTTGACCATATAAACTCCTATGTGAAAACCGTAAGGAATGAAATCTCTCTTCTTATCCTTTACTAGGGAAACATTATAACCTTTTAAATGGTCTAGTAACAAATCTCTCCCAATATGATACGATCCGAGACATGAATGGGGAGTAGGTGGGGTGCACCAGTAGCTCTGAACACTCTGATATAGTTTCTTGTCTCTTCAAAGTACCGATGGCCAACTTTAGCTATCATCTTTTTGGCTACCACCGAAAGGATAGGGCATTCCTTTCTAAAGATAATGAAGTATATCCTAGATATGAACCCATCACATATCATGGCATACGATATTTTGTACCTATTCTCCCATATTGTTAAATTGCCCATACATGTTTATTTCAGCATCTTATGGGAGAATAGGT
>SNQJ01S0006994.1:47686-65629 GCA_010110895.2 Picea sitchensis | reverse complement strand
ATTTTGTACCTATTCTCCCATAAGATGCTGAAATAAACATGTATGGGCAATTTAACAATATGGCAACTTAAATTCATACCTACGAAAATGTTTATCGCACAAATTACATCCAACAGGTAGGATTCCATGTACAATATTGGAACATATCCTTCCTTCAATGTCTGGGCTTGTAGGAGATTAATACTCAATTGTTTGGAAATAATGTCTCCCCAATTGAAACTACTCCCAGAAATCACCACGGTATACGCCAAGGGAATCCAAGCTTCTGAAAATTTTGAGAAATCCTTTTATCTATATAATTGGAAAATCAAAGCCATTAAATACATGTATGGATCTATGATATTTACAATATTGTACCAGCCAGTGTTTCTGTTTGTGAATTTTTTGTCTTATTTTCACCAAGTGGCTAGTAACCTATTGGTGTCATGATACTCATAAAATTTGACCACGGAATATGTGTTTAACCTTTCCTTTGGGTCCCTGAGTTTATAATACTTTTGTATCTCAACTGGAAGGAAAACACCATCGCATTATACCTCTACATTGTTCACCATGCATTTCACTATGTCTGTGTGGTCAATTATGCATCCTAAGATTTCATTGCAGGGAATAACTGGGGTTTGACAGGCCACCCTCTGCAGATATGATCTCTTGATGTTCGGGAACACTTGATCATCCAATATTTTGATGTTCGGTTTGTTGTGAGGTGTGAAATCCGGGTAACCCTCCTAAATTATTTTTCTATACAGGTCTCCCCAATGCAAGAGAACCACTTTATATCTAGTGCTTGCCTTTGTGTCGTTGAACGTCAAAGGTTGGGAAAATTTATTTTTGGTAGCAGTGCGGATAACTTATTTTGTCTTTGAGACAAAATCAAGCTCTCTTGAAACACCTAGTGTATACCCTTCATCGACCTCCACCTCCTTCATTTTGGGTGTTCTTGGTGAGCGCTTGGTCGTTGTCTTTCTTGGAGGCATTTTCGTCTTCCTCGCAAGAGATTAACCTGGTTTTACTGGTAATCAAAGTCAGGGAATGGGTTGTAACCTCCTTGATGCTTGCTCTTGCTTCTTCATTTTCTTTGGGAGGTAAGTGATTTGTGAACATAATACCATGTTTGGTCATAAACCTTGCAAATTTAAACATAAAGAATACCTACCTTGTCAAATCAAGTCTTAAATTTGGGAGTGTAAATGCAATCTACGCAATCTATTATAGAATATGCATATGCTTAGGATTAAATTCAACATAGATTGGCGGTGCAAGAGCGAGTTATTTTGTAGTTCATCGGTGAATTCAAATTTCAACAGTTGGCCAGTGCGCAAGATCATGGTGTAGGTTGAGTGAAAATTTAATTTTTCTATTGAAATAATTCTTTTTGTCTCATCTCAATTGGAGGTGTCCCATAGAATTACCAAGCCTTTTTGTGTTCACAAGAAACTAGTATGATCGACGTTGGGAAAATAGTAAGGTTTTTTTTTTGAATGGAACAACAGAACGGATCGACCAGGATTTACGGTGTAGAATGGTGAAGGTTCAATAAAAAACCTCGTTGTTTGGTAACCTAATAGCCTGTCGATATTTAATGAGCGAATCAGCGTCAACAATTTTTCTTAGACATTGTTTCGTTGATACCTTTAGGAAAACGTTTTGACACCGACCAAAGTCGTCGTACAGTGTTCGCATGGAAATGATGACATGGAAGTATAGATATGACATGGGTAACCTCAAAAGATGACATGGGGAAAATACTGAGTCATATAGACTATTTACGTGGAAAAGACACACGGGTGTTAATTTTGACCTCTACAGAAGAAACATTTTTTCGGCATCAGTGATTTTTTTTAGACATGCATCCTTGACTACAACGTCTTGTCCTACAGATGTTGACGATGTATCAACGATTGACGATTGGCAATTCGTGATGGTTAATGTTTTGTAGTTTCATCCCTCGGAGTACGACGATGCCAAAAATGTATCGGCGATCAACGATTTGTTATGGTTGTCAGTATTCTGATTTATATCTCGGATCTCTTTGATGTCAAAAATGTATCGGCGATGTTAAAGAACTGTACTATCAACCATAATTTGTCAATCAACGACTTTTGAAAAGTTTAAAACGTGTACATTTTAGTCCATTCATGCCATGTTGAAAAAAAACAATCTGTCAACAACTTCAAACCAATAAAAAATAATCGATAACAAGACTCAATAACAACATATAAATCCATGCATCCCATAACACTGACTCTGATTCAAAAAATGATAAGTGGTGCCCAAAATGAAATAAATTTCCCAAAGTATTTTAGGGTGTGTTGAGTGCTCAAGAGAGTCCAACTCCAAAAATATTAATAAACTTTGTGTCAAGTAAAAACATAAGTTTTCAATGGTCCTTCTATAACAGTTCCTTGAAAATTTCAACTGTACTGATCTTCCTGCAACTAGAAATGATATAAGGGTGACAAAATTTTGTCCCTCTATTGGATACTCAAGTGGGAATAATTCCTTCCTCTTTTTGTTTTATCAGTGTATCCCCCCCCGGTTTTTTTTTTCTGTTCATTTATTTTTACAAACCCTCATTGTCAGAGAACTAGTTTCCAAGCATCGTTTTCATGATTATGCCTCAAGTAGGTTGTCACAATTGTTATGTATTTGTCCCTGAGACAATAACTAGTAACCTGGTTTTCTAGTATCACTAGGTCTAGGGATGCCTGGAATAGGCTTTCATCCATAAATTGTTTTTATTTTTCTTCTTTCTTCTTCTTCTTCTTCTTCTTCTTCTTCATTTTTTCTCTTTTTTAACAGAATGAGACTAGGAGGAGGAAGCAGGTTTCTATGGAGCAACCACATGGCTTAAAACCTCCAGATCTTCTTGTCTAATCACATCCTCAATAAATTCCTCCTTCGATGTTGTCTTCAGGTACAATCACAATCCATGGCCATTGGCCATGATTTGAGTTTTTTCTTCATCAATCGTATGTAGCTTGATGGAGCCATTATCATAAACCATATCGATTTCATATGGTCCCATCAAAAAAGTACAAATTTTTCCTCTAAAGTTATTGTACCTGGAGTCAAATAGGATGGCCCAATCACCTTTCTTAAACTTTTTTTCTTGATGAACCCATTGTTCCATTTATCTCTTTGTTGTTGAATGAGAGCATTTTTCTAGAGAGTGACTTGATGGATCTCATCAAGTTCATTAATTTGATCTAATTGATGTTTTTGTGCCTCTGAGAGGTCCAACCCTACTTGAAATGCAACTATTAATGTGTTGATTTCAAATTTGATCGGAAGGACCACTTGCTTCCCATACATGATTTAGTATAGGGCGAGTCCTGTAGTATTTCTCCAACTAGTCCGGTAATCCCAGAGTTTTCCAAGGAGTTGGTCAACACAACATTTATGATGTCATTGAACGATCTTGGTCAAAGTTCTTTCTAACACCTTTTTTTCACATCCACTTGTCCACTTTCTTGTGGATTATAGGGGGTGGACATTTGATGTTTAATATTGAACGGTTGCATGATATTTTTTATGATATTAGACATAAATTGGGATCCTTGATCAGTAACTATTTCCCAAGGAACCATAAAATAAAAAACACCTTCCTCACATAGAAATTTGGTTACTTATTGTTTCATTGCTCCTGGAAAATCCTTGTCTTCAACCCATTCGATGATGTAATTAATGCACACCAATATGTACACTTTCTATTTTGAGGAAGGCTTGATTAGTTTGAAAAATTCAAGGACCCATTTTTCAAATTACTCAATTAAAACTTGTGGATGTAGTGGCATTTCATCTAATTGGACTGGTTGTCCCAATCGGTGAAAATTTTCATAGCTCCTAACATACTTCTTGACATCCCTGAAGATGGTAGGAAAATAATACCCTAGGTGGAGCACTTTTTGTGTAGTTCTTTTGTCGGTGAAGTGTCCTCCACAAGGTTGGTCATGGAAGGCTTTGAGAATATCATATATTTCATCTTCCCTTACACACTTCCGGATGATGAGGTTTGGTTTGTGGAAGATATGGCCCTCGATCCATGAATACATGGAACTTTGTCTGATGACCTTCTAATGTTCTTTTGGTGAAAGGTGTTGTGGAAGTCTTCATGTAGCTACGTAATTAGAGATGTCTACAAACCACAATGTGTTAATAGACAAAGAAAACATATGTTTGTCAGGGAAATTATCTTCCATAGGACCAACATCCCCCTCATGAGTAATCCTAGAAAGTAAATCAATGATAACTTTCTCTTTCTCAGGCTTGTCGAGGATGGTAATGTCATACTATTGTAACAATAGTAGACATCTAGTCACACTGCCATTAGTAACATGTTTATTCATTAAGTAACAGATGGAAGAATGATATGTATGTATGAACACATGATAACCAATAATATAATAATAAAAAAAATTGATTGAATGAACAACAACCATGAATTCCTTCTCTCTTATTGTGTAGTTTTGTTTGGTTGGGGTGAGATTCTTACTGGTATAGTAAATAGTGTATGGATTTTGTTCCTCCTTTTGAACTAGTACAACTCTTATAGTAGTATATAATGCATTAATAGAGATGTGGAAAGCTAGGGACTATTTTGGACCCCATAGCACCGGTGAAATTGGAATATTTTATTTCAGGTCTTCGAAAGCCTCCTAATATTGAGTATCCCAAGAGAATTTTGCAGTCTTGGAAAGTGATTAGAGAAATTGTGAGGAAATATTGGTGAAGTTTTCAATAAACCCATGATATTTACTTGCATGGCTTAGGAAACTACATACATCTTTTTTATTTTATGGAATTGGAAGCCTAAGGATTACCTTGATCTTTTCTAGATCTACTATGATACATGTAGGTGAGATCTGATGCCCTAGAATAATCCCTTCAGTGAGAAGCATCTAGAATTTTTCATTATTGAGGGAGAGGTTAGTTTCCTAGAACCTTAATAGAAATGTTTCAAGGTTCCCTAAGGATTCTTCAAAGGTTTCCCCATATACCATGAAATCTTCCATGTATATCTCAACACAATCGTGAACTAGGTTTGAAAAGTTTCCAAGGACAAACCTTTGAAAGGAAGCAAGGGCATTGCACAACCCAAAGGGTAGCACTCGGTGAGCATAAGTCTCCCATGGGAAATTAAAAGTACATTTGTCATTGTCTTCGGGGGCAATCTAAATTTGATTATAACCATTGAACACATCAAGAAAAGAAAAATATTTCTTTCCAACTAGGGTGTCTAGAACCTGATCGATGAAAGGTAGGGGAAATTAATTATTAAGGGTTTCTTTGTTGAGTTCTCTATAATCTGTGTATATATGCCGTTTTTCATTTTTCTTAGGCAAAATTACCAATGGAAAATATAACTTATTGTCAGATATGGGTAAAATGAAATTCATATCCAATAGTTTCTATAACTCTTCCTTGACTATATCCCTTATAGATGGTTTTATCCTGCATTTGGGTTTCCTGATAGGTTGAACATATTCCTTGATATATATATATGATGGATACATAGACTAGGATGTATCCCTCTCATGTCATTATAATTCCAAGAAAATGCTTGACTATGTCTTTGTAATAATTTCACAAGCTAATCCTGCTAGAAGGTATCTACGTTAGAGTTGATGTTTATTGTTTTACCGGGATAGATTTCAATTGATGTAATTTGACTTGTAGAGGAAATTTATAATGGAACTATTGAATTAATTTGGTCTACCATTTCTTCAAGGGACTAGGTTTCTTGGGAGTGTTGTTCCATGATACATCCAAGGGAAGGGTATATTGAAGTGAATTATGGATGTATTATGAATGCACAAATGAGGTCATCTTCAGTATTCCTTGAGAATACCAATGCATTCTCCAAAGACATGAGAGGTTGAGTGAATTCATAATAACTATATTGTACCTAAGAAGGTGTTTACAAATTTGAAGAAGGTTTAGCATGAGGATAAAGAGTGAGTGTTTTAGTGGAATTTCCATGAGAGATCATCATATTGCCTAACCTGCAACTAATGTAGGCATCTACCAAGGCCTACCTAATATCAATGGATATTATAACATCATCTACTAAACCTTCTGGCTTAATGGTGGATCTACCAACCAATTGAAGAACAATAAGGGTTGATCATGGGTTGGAAAATTGGAGTTTCTCCATTGTCTCCTTCATCATGAAATTAATTATAGCCCCTAGGTCAATCAAAGTGTTAGGAATGGGAGTGTTATTAATATGGAAATTGTTATAGCAATATTTTCCCCACCCTATGCAATCTTGCACATAAGGCCTTTTTCCATTTCCCCATGCAGACTTATCATCCCTGTTTGTAAATCCCAGAGGTAAAAATACATATTTTTCCACGTGTACACATCTTGCCTACTCTACAGCATGCGTATACACAGGTTGCACCACTATAGCCCGCATACATCAAGATTTGTGCCAAAAAATGAAAATTAATGTCGGGTTTTCATGTCACGATAGGATATCTATGATCCTTGGCCTTCCATATACTGGAAACATTCCGACTCGGACCTTCAGTTCCATTTAAAGGCTATAAATGGGCCAATTCTGAGCTATGGAAAAGAGGAGAAATAATTCAACTTTGAGAGAAAAGTTACTATGGAAAAATGATTTACTTCATATTGAGTCTACATCCCTTTGTCCTTTAAATCTGGACATAGTGTTCATCCCCCAAGCTCTTCCCTTATTGATTAAGAACCTCATTGTTTCTCTTTTATGAGCTTGCCTTTGGTGGAGGTTTGAAGTGGTGGAGGCCCAACTGGAAGGAACTTGGTTTCTTGGTTCTAAACCGTGCTGACACGGAAGTCTGTAACATTTTCACTTCTATTGATCATATATTAATAGAAATACTCTTTCCCCGTCCAATTGATATCTTGCAAATATTGGAATTATTATTCCATGGGAGTATTTGTTATGTTTATTAATTGATTATGCTATTGAATGTGCTAACATCATTTACTAGTACCATATGCTTTCTTTGCTCGGTTGTTGAGGACTAGTTGCAGGCATATTTCTTTACGTCAAGTGCTCAACGGTGGACTTCATCGAACGTTTGGACGAGGTAGGCCTTTTATCTTGTCTTGCTAGAATATTTGTTTACATAGCATACTTGGGAATAGAGTTGATTTCTACAGTCATTTCTGTCTGTTGTGGTTTACCCTAGCCATAGAGATATTTTCCTCGTAACAGAATTCGTGACTCAACTAGGGATGAATCTTCTTTATTAGGGTTTGGAGTACTTTTCTCCTTAGATTGCTCTAGTTCCTATTGTGTTTCATGTTGTATCATTTCTTGACATCCTTTGTTCTCTCTGGGTCTGAGTTGCCAGCCTTCTCCCTTTCCTAGCCTTGTGTTTTGAAACATATACATGGTTTTTGGCTTGACAGTCGCATATATACGCAGGTTGTCCCTCTGTAAGCTATGTACATATGCTATGTTTCCTTCAGAAGTCGCATACATCAGCTTTCTTTTATTGTTTGCTGGGTCTGGTGGTTTTTGGGTGGGATTTGATGTTTGCTAAGTCTTCTTGGGTCTCCATAGTGACTGTTGAGTGTCTATGGGGTTGAATTTTTGGGCAGAGTCTTTCTCATCACCTTTTCATTTTGAGTGTCCTTGTACATTGGGCTGGGTGTTCTTCTCCTTGGTATTCTGCTTGAGTTATCTCTTTCTATACACAGTAGATTTTATGTATCAAATTGTTTTTCAGTCCATGCATTTTCATTTTTATTATATTGAAAATACAAAAATATTAGGCATTTTTCATTCCTTGGAATTTTGGTCTTTTGAGTCCTTGTCATTAGCTTAGTGCATGTAATGAAATATTCCATTTTTACTTCAGAATTGCAGAATTGAAATTGAAATTTTCATTTGTTTAAGAAGCATATCATTCATTGAAAATTGAAGTTAGGACTTTGCATTATATTCATATTTACTTTTCTTGTTGAGTCATAACATCATGAGTTTCACTACCATACCTTTTTGAGTAATCATAGCCACTAAAATTAACGCTATAATTTAAAATTGATTAGTCACGATTTTATTTTCTAGGGTGCACAAACTAGCTTAGGATTTAGTGCCTTGGAATAGAATTTTGTGAGTAAACTTCTCCAAGGCAATTAAATCAACATATGTGTCTAACAAAGGAAGTGGAGAAATACATTGTATAATTGATAATATCATGAGGCTCCGCTCACATCAGAGTTAATCACAAGGTCGCGCGAGGTTGGTTGAAGGGATATACCCCCGATAACTTCTTAGCATCAGAGATATTTCTAGGGATCTATTCGTATATGGGGATCTTGCTAGTGCCTTTACCTCCATGAGACAAGATACTTTCAAGGTTTTGGGCTTTGCTACCCTGCCCATACGGTGGACTTGACTTATGTATTCTCTCCTGTGCATTGGTTATAAATTGGTTTCTTAGTTGCTTGACTTAGGTACCACATAGGTTACTTGCATGGGTTATTCTGCAGGTACCCTAGGTCAGATAAGGGTCGGACAACACACAATCTTTATGGAGGATTACCTCTCCAGAGGGATCTGACAGACTGGTTGTTAAGCCCACGAGGGCCCTTATAACTGATTTTTTTACCTCCAATCTTTAGCAAGGAGTCTCAGGCCCCTCGTGGGCGAGACATACCTTCTTTAGGGAGGGAGGCCACCTTCAACCAATTTACCCCATTTGTGTGCATATTGGTCATTTGATGTTTGGTGTGCTCTTTGATTACTAGTTGGCCTTAAGATTTATTTGTTTTTGTATTTAGAGTATTAAGTCATCTTGGAGTCAGACCAGCATCCCCGCCGGTCCCGTCGCTTGTTACAGTTACCATCGGATTTCGAGTCTTTTCAGACTTGTGATTCTACAAGGATGAGTACTGAACCTAGTCTTCAGAACATTGGGAGCCCTTCGACTCCCACACCTACTATAGTTAATGGAACCCCTTTGACTCCTGCAACCACAATGGATGTAGTTTCGGAGGCACTTATCATTACTATGGCTTAGCCTATGGTGAATGCTCAATATCTTGCCTAAAAACCCCTTTAGGTCTCTTGGTCACTCACCAGGCTATAATTTTCAGTCCATCCCTATGGCCTCTAGTCCTTTTTCCTATGGTATGCCGAACTTTACTTCGCAATTTTGGAATTCCATCCCAGCTACAAGCCCTAATGCTAGCATTGGGCTTGGGGGAACTACACCTTCTTATACTCCATTTTCATTTGATGCTTCTCAAATCCCTTAAACAAATCCTAATATGGGAGGCATTCCTGCCTTTAACCCCAGGTCTAATCCTCTTGCTTCTGGTTGGAAAAACCAACCTGGTGGACAAGATTCTGCTCAAGTTTCATCCTATACCCCTACCTCCTCAGTGCCTATTTCGACCAACACGTTTGGCATGATGAATCCACCTCTATCCTCCAGATTCACACCCAGAGGAGGTCATTTTCACACTTTGGGCAACCCCCAATCCAGATCCAATCTAGCTAGGGGCAAATTTTATAACCCCCATCAGAACATTCCTACTGGAATGATGCCCGACCAAACTTTTATGAATCATCCCGGAGGAGGGTCTTACAATCTCGAACAGGGCCATGGTGCTTACCAGAACCCTGGATGGGCTGCAGTTCCTCAAACACAATATTTCCAGGGAGCTTAGGGCTAGATGCCACAACCTTGTCTACCTTTTCTGGCCACACTTAATATGTCAGACTTGTCTAAGTTGATGAATGAACCTGTGAGTCGTGATCCTACATGGCCCCCTGTCCTCACCAAGTTTCCTTCATACATCCTAAATTTCAAAGGTAAGAATGAAGAGGATCCCAATGATCATGTCACCACCTTTCACCTATGGTTCTCATCGAATTCCATTAATGATGATTCTATTCGGTTAAGATTTTTTCAACGCACCCTCATTGGGGTCATTGAAAAATGGTATATAGAGCTACCTAGGGGGGCATATGGGACCTTTAATCAAATGGTGTTGGTATTCCTTAACCACTTCCAATTACCGGTTCGTTACGATGATGGCCTAGAACTTCTATCGACTTTATGCAAGGACACAACCACTCATATCTCAGATCATATCCAGGAGTGGTGTAGATGGAAGAGGTTGATTAAGACCTCCATACCCTTGACCTTTCTTTTAGAATGGTTTATTAAGTCTTTGCAACCTCCTATCTTAAAGGATGTTGCTACATCTGAGGTCAACACTCAGGAAGAAGCGATTTACAAATCCCATTAGTTAGATATTATATATTCTCAGTTTGGGATGTTATACCACATTCTTCCGGATGCACCGTGGTCAACTTATGACATTAGAAAAAAGCTAGGACCTCATGCCGATGGCATTGTAGGCTCTGCCAATGTAAAATCTGCAGACTTGGTGACAAGCCATGTGAAAGATTTGTCTCTAAACTAGCGTATAGGAGGGCCAATTTCATCTGTGTCTTCCAATCCCACTCAGTCAGTAGATGTACATTTTGTGCAATCATCGGTTGGTCCAAATGGTAACCAACAACTAGGAGGGAATAAGAAGAAAGGACGTAATAATTGTAAGGGTGGAAAAATGGTAATAATGAGAATACAAATAATAATGTTGGAGAGGGCAAGAGAGAAAGACGTAAGGTGAAATTTCCCTATAAGATTTTTGTAGACGACCACCTTACTCATTTATGCCCAAACATTGCAGAAGCTGTGAGGCTACTATTTCTACTACCCATCATCCCGATGAACCCTTTTCCACATAACCAGCACATGGCCTCAAGCTCCTAAAATGTCAGAAATGTGGCTAGTGGGAGTCAAAACCCATCGTTGCAAGACGAAGACTATTTGTTTATCAATATGGTCGATGCAAAAGTTCATGTAGCCACTCGATCTCAAGATTATAGTTCTTCACAGACTATTCCTAGTCTAGAATATCCTCCTCCTCCTCCTCCTTCTTATATGACTTTACAAATTTAAAAACAAGATCCACCACCTCATATTTCGAAAGGAGTACTCAAGCACTCTACCCACAATCCAAATGCTAGAGCCACCCAGAACTAATCTATTGTTGAGGACCTAGGTCAAACCCCTTGTGCGATGTCATCTTTGGAGGTACTCTAGACATGTCCTTCATAGAGGAATGCCTTATTATCTGCGTTAGGAGATCTAGAACCCAGTGGCTCAAAAATTTTCAAGTTTGATGTCACAGATGTGAAGCCTCACTTTCCTTACCATGTGGCATTCCAAATCCACATGGGGTACTCAAAGTATACCATCAAACGTGCGGTTGTTGATGAAGGCGCTGCTACATGTGTGATATCCTTGATCTGTTGGAAAGCTCTTGGTTCTTCGACTCTTTCTAATCATCGAACAGGTTGAATTATTTTGATAGTCATTCCTTCCACCCTCATGGTATTTTTCCTACCTTTCTGGTCCAAATAGGTGGGAAGACAGTAGAGGTGGAGGTCGAGGTAGTTGATGTGCCTCTTGATTATAAATTTTTATTATGACACAATTGGACCTATGCTATGGTCGTCGTCATATCATTTTTCTTCTGTACTCTTTGTTTTCCTCATGATGGGAAGATCATGATGATCGACCAATTATCCTTTGTGTATGCTAGTACCAATGCATCTATTGGACTGTCGATCCCTATGATCGACAATTATCAGTAGACAACTGAGAATATTAGTGTCGGAATGTATTCTTCCCTTATGGGTACTTTCGAATTCACATCATTGATTCACCACATTTACGCCATGTCCAATAGGCTCATTTTGTTAGAGAGGTCCATTCCTTTCCTCACTTCCTATTTTAATGATCCTTGGACCCTACCTTCCTCGACTATGTCTTGTGAGGGTCAGTCGCATACTGGAATTTTATCACCAAACTCTGTTATTCATGTTGGAGATTGGTCGACAACCTTTGATAGTCATGTTGAACACCATCAACCAGCCATTGCAAGTCATGTTGGGGGCACAAATCTAGTCATTGCTAGTCATACTGCACATACATCACCAACCTCTACCAGTCATGTTGGGCATTCATCACCAACCTCTGAAAGTCATGTTGGATATTTGCTACTAGCCTCTGCAATTCATGCTGGGAGCATGTCACCAACCACTGCAAGTCATGCTGGGGGTATTCATATGATTGAGAAGCCTAGACATGTAAGACGTAATCCCAATTTCCTTTGCAGGCTTTGCAAAGGAGGTCACCTTACTTGTTTGTGCCCTTCTACTATTGTGGTACAAGAAGCATGGTATTTTCTTGGGGGCCCTTCGAGTTCTGAGTCGTCTTTGGTTTCCCAACCATCTTTGGTGTCAGACTGATGCAATCTTCATTTGACACCTCTCTTCCTTTAGGAGTTGATGCATCCCTTGACCTTGTTGTCTTGCATCATGTTCAACCAGCGGTCATGCTGATGCAACCTTCGGCCGACACCACTCCTATATTTGGGGGTGATGCATCTCTCGACCTTATTGTCTCACATCCTATTCAACCAACGGTTGAAGAAGTGGTCATGACAATGCAATCTTTGGTCGATCCCACTCTTCTCTTAGAGAGTGACAAGCCTAAGGAAGTGACATTGTTGATGCAATCTTCGGTCAATCCCACTTTTCTTTTGGAGGGTGATGCATCCTTTGACCACGTCCTTAGCATTTCTAGTTCTGTACCTTCTTCACTAGGGAGCATTCCACTATCTTAGAGTATGCTCCCTCCAAGTCCTAGGGTGGTTTCCCTTGTGTTCGAAAGAAACACATCTATTCACACATTGGGATCCGTGTAGTGTCTTGGATGCCATTAGACTTATTGGTGGTTTCCTCCCCTTTGTCAGTAGTTTTCCTCATTGGATGCTATTTAGAGGGTATTTCTCGTGTACCTCTTTCACTTGGTACACGTGAAAGATGCATAGGTTCGTTGGTTCGTGAACATGTTCTTCATCCAATTTCCTCCAAATCATGAAGCTTTTTCTTTGTACCTCGTGCTGAATGATGAGAGATGCCTTAATGCTCTCCTTTCAGCGGGTCTCCTTCCATCGAATTTAGCTCATCTATTCTGGAAATGGGACCTAGAGTCTTATGAGTACCTTAAGGCTTGTAGTAATTAGTGGAAGGTTCTCTTTCCATCAATAGTTGGGAATACATCAATGTCTCCTGATCGATGGATTCTCTAGGTGTTCGACACCAACTCCTTTATTCATACTTGTAAGAATGTACACGGTGCCTTGATACCTACTTTCATTATCCATAGGTTTTCTCACGTTTGTTAATGATATACATCAATAGCCGGTAATCAAACAATTTCTCATCGTGTTCGACCTCAACTCCTTTATTCACATGATGTAGACTTGCACCCTTGGCAGATTATGTAGAAGACTTGAAGACATTAGTATGTGGCCGCAACTTTCTTGAGTTGTTTCTTCCTTTTCATTGGACCAGTACCTATATGACTTCAGTGATCATGGGAGATCAGATTGAACTCCATTCTATACATATATATTCAGGTTGATTTTGAGAATGGATCTACTAGCCCTTGTCAGTGACTGTGATAACCTTTGGCATGTAACCTCATTTGTATTCGCCTATTCATGGCCACATACATTTTTTTGGTATATTTTCACATGGATCTGTAGTGTAATTCAAATTGGAAGCCATGTATGAAAAGTCAGTGCAGAATGTAATGAACAACTAGTTCTTCTAGTTGGTTCCCCGTCACTCCACTTCTGGGTTCTTTATAATGTATTTCGTCCATCGCAGATACTCATCTGACCTCACACATTAGGGGGCATCTATTATAGAAATATTTTCCTCGCCCTATGTAATCTTGCACATAAGGCCTTTTTCCATTTCCCTGTGTAGACTTATCATCCCTGTCTGTAAATCCCATAGCTAAAAATACATATTTTTCTACATGTACGGATATTTCCTACTATACAACATGCGTATATGCAAGTTGCACCACTACAGCCCTCATACATCGGTATTTGTGCCAAAAAATGAAAATTAATGTTGGGTTTCCATGTCATGACAAGAGATCTATGATCGTTGGCCTTCCATATACTGGAAACGTTCTGACTCGACCCTTCAGTTCCATTTGAAGGCTATAAATGGGCCAATTCTGAGTTATGGAAAAGAGGAGAAAGAATTCAACTTTGAGAGAAAAGTTACTTTGGAGAAATTATTTACTTCATATTGAGTCTGCATCCCTTTGTCCTTTAAGTCTGAACACAATGTTCAACCCCCAAGCTCTTCCCTTATTGATTGAGAACCTCATTGTTTCTCTTTTGTGAGCTTGCCTTTGGTGGAGGATTGAAGTGGTGGAGGCCCAGCTGGAAGGAACTTAGTTTCTCGGTTCCAAGTCATGCTGCCACAGAAGTCTATAACATTTTCACTTCCACTGATCATATATTAATAGAAATACTCTTTTCTCGTCCAATTGATATCTTGCAAATATTTGAATTATTATTCCATGGGAGTATTTGTCAACTTTATTAATGGATTATTCTATTGAATGTGCTAACATCATTTACTATCACCATATGCTTGCTTTGCTTGGTTGTTGAGGACTAGCTCCAGGTATATTGCTTTGGGTCAAGTGCTCAATGGTGGACTTCATCGAACGTTTGGACGAGGTAGGCCTTTTATCTTGTCTTGCTAGCATATTTGTTTACATAGCATACTTGGGAATAGAGTTTCTTTCTGCATTCATTTCCGTCTGTTGTGGTTTACCCTAGCCATAGAAAGATTTTCCTTGTAACAAAAATTGACTATTTAACTCCCTGGGTCCACATATTTGGTCATAAAAACCTTCCCTAACATTAAGTTTTCTATCTTCTCAAGGACATGAATAGTTGGGGGATCCTTCTTCTTCCTCCATGGCTTCCTTAAACACAATTGTGTAATATCTTTGGAATATATTGGGACATCCTTAATTGCTTGAAACAAGAGGATATTAACAATTGCATTCATTAATTCCCCTAAGAGATCAAATTCAGGTTGTATCAGGGGTTTATCTACAGGGATGATTTTAGGGGCTAAATTTCACTCATGGGCTAATTTTCCATGGTTTTTCCAAAAACGAGATTCACTATTTTAAAAATGATTCACCCAAATTCTATAGGATAAAATTATTTTACGTTAAAAATCGCCAAAATTTTATAAAAACTATATAAAATACTAAGAAATTTGAATATTTTTACAAAAATATCGCCAAACATTTATAGTTGACATACGAAGGATTAGTAAGATTCGCCAAGGTTTCTACATTTTAAAATAAATTTCCATCCTTAAAATCATCCCTGTTTATCTATGGTTAGTCTCTTTGGGTAAGGTGGGGCTAAAATAGGTTTGGAAGGTTTATGTTGATTAGTAGTATCTGAGGTGGATGACTGTAAGTCTAGGGAAGAGTCTTGTTTTTCTAGTTCCTGGTCCTCCTCATCATCATGTTCTCGAATGATAGGTGAGGCTTGGCTATTGACTACTTTCCATGAGCATAAATGTATATCATCACACTCCAAGAGAGATACAAAATAAGTCAAAAAATGAGGTAACTTAGCATTGCAGGTGGGATGAGTTACTTTATTATTTATATTAGGCATGGGTTGGGTAGGAATTTGTGGTTTCATTTAAGGTGGTTGTGTGGATGGTAATTGCAATTGTTGACGATGATTAGCCGAAGAATGAGGATGAAGTGTAGATTGTTGAGGTGGGTTTCCAAATGTTGTGTGTCCTCTCCAACCTTGTTTCCATAGTTGATTCTCAGCTTGAGGGGGCCACTACTTCCAGGGCATGGGTGCATACCAATTTGGGGGTGGATATTGGTACAGAACAAAGTAATAAGGGTATTGAGTTGATTCTTGTGCCATGCCTGGTGCTCAAGGTGGCCATGGTCATTTCTATCATACAAAACAAATTTTCTCGGTTTCCTCATTAGGCCCTTGGTATACTGCCTTAAGTTTAGGTAAGGAGGGATAATTATTTGTAGCATGGTTTTGTTAGAAAATTACACATACTTCTATGTTATCCAGAGGACATTACCACAAGGGATGCTTCTTCCAACATCTATAGAAGAAAATGGCTAGTGCTAGATCAACCCATTCCTTCCTTTTCTTAGCTTGAAGGGTTTCCAACTTAGAACTAAGTGAGATAAGAATGTTAGTTTTGAAATTTTCTAACATATTTCCTATCTCATCTTTAGTCATCCCCCCTCCATTAGATGACTTGGTGACTTTTGAGACTATGTCTCTAAGACCTCTCCTAAATTTGGTAGTGCCCCATGAATAACGCCTACATAATTCACAGATTCCATCATATGTGAATTGGGAGATGTATTTATCCCCCATGAGATTTAAAAGATGTATGCAAGAATACCTAATTCCCTGAAGGATAATTATGCATAGAGTTTCAAGATCTACTGCATTTTGTTTGGTCCTATGCAAATTATACTGGAATCTCTCAACATAGTCCTCTAAGATTTCCTAATCCCTTTGTGCCATTTTGAAAATTTCCTCCCTGATGTCTCTCACCTTACAATAATCCAGATATTTCTTTAAAAAATTATGTCTCATCTCCTCCAAGGTTCTAATAGAGTTTCCCCCAAGCCCCATGAACCGATGAAGTGTTTCCTCCTTTAGAGTGATTGTGAATAGTTTTAACTTTTGGGATTCCAAGGAATAATCATAACTTTGACAAAGGACATATAATTATAAGAGAAAAGTGTATGGATCCTCACTAGCCAAACCATGAAAATTAGGCAAGGAAGAAGTTAGAATATTTTTCAGTTGGGTTGTCCCATCTGAATCCTAGATAAGAAACTCAAAATTGACTGGTTCTTTTTGTTTCAGTTCTTTTACTTCTTCTCCCATGCCAAGAAACTTAGTTTCCTAGAATACCAAAGATTCATTTGATTCAACAAAGTGAATAGGTTCCTCAATAGGATTATTAGGTAAGCCTTGATATTTAGCTTTTAGGGATTCATAAGTGGGGGAGACTATAAATGTGTTAGATGTACACTCCACTCTAGAGGGGTCGTCAGTAATGGTAGATGTTATTTTCTGAATGGGGATTCTAATTTGGGGTCTAGAAACACCTTGAGAGTTGTCTTATCCTTCTAATTTTCCTACCTGGGTTTTAATGTTGTGGATGGCTCCTACTGCACCATGACCATGAGGATTCCTAGATCCATGAGGCATGCATCCTAAAGTAGCCTAGTTATAAGGTACCTAAAAGAAAATTTACTGGCCTAGATGTTTTCCTCGTTATAACCAGTATAAAGAAACTAGCCTATATTCTTTAGTGCCTCCCCGACAATGACACCAAAAATAAAAGTGTTTCTATATAGGTTTATTTTAAGCTAAGAACGCATAATTGTTTAATGTATCAACCAAGGTTACATGTTATTCTTATGATACATACGCACTATTTGTGCAAGATATAAGTACTTGTATTGAGTGATGAGAGGACATTAACACTAAGTCTGGAAACTAAAAGCAATGTTAATTATAAACAAGAATAATTGGGAAGCAAAATGGATTTCTCAATCTCAGACTAAGACTTCTAATTTTGAGCCCAATATATGGCTACCACATGGATTTGAAATACATAAGAAATATCAATATATGGCTACCACATGGATTTGAAATACATAAGAAACATCAATATATGGCTACCACATGGATTTGAAATACATAACCAAGATGTATCTCATCCAACTGTGTGATAAGGGATCAATTTATTAACATTCATCATATAAATAGAAAGGAAACTTCATTTACAATCGAGTTATAAAATCAGCACAACTCAACACAACTTTTAGAGATTATCTATCTCAAAATAGAGTATATAAAAGAAATGCAAATTGTAAATGAAAACCATAAATATTTAACTTCATAATAATCATCTACTTACAACACAATAATGAACATAAGAACACAATTTATAAA